>CAEFZY010068626.1:0-124194 GCA_903066815.1 Brachyrhaphis roseni
AGAGTCAGGCTAATTTCAAAACTTTAAATTGCAAAGTCAAAGTTTTGTTTGGTATATACAACATTTTTATAACAAATTAAGGTAACGTTGTGCTATAAAATAACATTATGTGCCTGAAATATATATAATACGGCCCCTTTAATCAGATTCTAGATTTCCATCTATAGAACAATAGTCTGACAGTTTGCCTCACCAGACAGAACAGCCACGGCTATTTCCATCGTCTTTTAAAATATTGAAGCTCTACTTGCTAAATCTATCCTGAATGACTGACAGTTTTGACAGAGCTGAGTTGTCACATTAAGTAATTAAATCTCCAGCTAAGTATTTTGCTCCAAGCTGCCTGTGGCTAAAGAAAAAAAAAATATATATATTCAAATGAAAAGGTAGAAAATTAACACGGTTTACAACAAACGGGGAAAAAATTCTGTCAGTAGACCTCAGTCCACCTTTGATATTAGTTGTTCATCAGTAGGATACAAGAAGAAGTAAGGATGCCAACTTCAGCAGGCAAAAAGCAATTTGTCTTTATTCTTCAGATTAGGAATACAATCTCCAGGTTATTTTATCCACCAGACCTGTTGAGAAAACAGTCAGAGCTCACAGTCGTGTTCATGATCAAATATGATGCTAAGATGGTAACTCATGGCATCACTAAATGACAAAATTAAACTATATTTACAAGCTAACTTTGTATTTTAATTTGTTCTAAGAGTTAGATTAAAGCAGTTCTCTTAACATCATTTTAGCTTCCAGTTGCTGATAGGCTCAATTTCTGAATTCCTTTTATTCCGTAAAAAGCAAAAATATATTTTGCTTAGCAGACGCTCTGGGCAAACAGCCAGCTGCAACTCAGACTATCAGCAAGATAACCCGTCATTCTGTGAGGTAATTGACTGTGTGGATAACTATTGCAAGGATGCCATCGACTTGACTACCATCAATAGAGGCATTTTGCAGAAAGTATGTCTCCTCTAGTAACCTCGCAGATACACTTGGTTGCACACACACACACACACACACACACACCGAGGCAGGTGGTGGCTGTTCATCTAATAGATGGGAATGTAGAGACCCAGACATAGAGTGTGTGGTAAATCATTATTTATTAAAGGCTGAATCACACACAACATTTGATACCAAAGCAGGCATGCCACTTTGGGGGCACATTGCTTTTTTTTTTGTTTTGTTTTTTTAACTTGGGCCTGAGATGATACAGACTGTAAGGTCAAAAGATGAGGAGCATCATGTCTCTTAGATTATGATTTTCTCTGTAAATTCTGCTTTGTAGGTAGGCTGCCCTTTAACAAGCTTATCTGAGGATCTGCTGGCTGGCAAGACAACCTTTGAGCAGGTCCATGTGTGTGTATGAGTGGACAGCACCATTAAACTTGGATGGACAAAGAATGCGTGGCTAATCAGATTAATCAGTCTCTCTTTTCACTCTTTTCTCATCCTCTGCCTATTATTATGCAGGATGCAAAAAGCTGACCCTAAACATTGTCACAGAGCCAAGATGGTCCCCTCAGGGGTCGGCATCTCCAATTTACTGTTTTCTCCTCCTCTGCACTGCTAACAGGGATTTATTGGGCTGGTGAGTGTCAGAATAGAAGCGTAATTGAAAGGAAGAGAAGAGAGTTGACTGCTTGTTTGTTGTCAGAGAACAAGTGCAGTTTGAGAGGACATCAGAAACAATGCAGGGGTGAGGCCATGAGCAGGAGAGAAAGCACTGTTTTGTTAGCCTAGACCCTTTGGCTGTCAGTGTGGGCAGAAAAAACAAATAAGCAATTTGAGGAGCTGAAGCTGATGTAGCTTATACGAGAATATCTTCTACCCCCCTCTAATCCCCACAAGGAATATTTTCTAGACTCAATGTTTCTGAAGCAAAAAACCTCTCCACATGTCGGGCACATGCAGAGTCTTGGATCAGTTAAAAGCATATCCCTGTTTTATTCATTTTTTTTCCACAAACAAGTATTTGATGATGATGTTCGATCTCTCCATGAGCAACTCAAAGACTACGAGAAGCGTCTCATTCAATTTATTTCAACTGAAGGGGTATTGCTAGTCATTAGGGGGAAGGATTTCCACACTTTGTCTCAGCTGGAACATTGGAATTTTATTTTTTGCCATCTGCCTTCAAACAACTTTCAGTGTTTAAGGGCAATTAAATCACTTTACTTCCAGTGATCATATTAGAGATGATTATATAAACATTTTTTCATAGAAAACAGAATATTTAATGGGTTATCCTTAATTTACCATAATTAGTGTTGTTCCAGTAAACCCTTAATGAGAACTAGTTCTAAATTACTTTAAGCCAGGTTAAAATACTTTCATTTATGTTCAGACATAAATGTTTTATTTTACACTGAAGACCACATAATTATATTGGATACTGAAAGTTTAAGACATGTTGAAAATAGTAATTTATTGTGTGATTTCAGTAATTCTACAATCATTAATTAAAAATAAATTCAGATAACATAAATCTGGTCATAAAAGTGTTTTTAACATTGTTTTTTAATACAGCTCTTATTCGTTCCAAGCATATTAGCCAGCAAAGTTTTAAATCTTATAAATTGAAGACAATATCACAGTTTTCTGTTTGTTACTGTTTATGGCTGTGATTGAAAGTGGAATGAATGAGTTCTTGTAGTGGTTCAGTCTACATGCAGGTTTGGTTATTCTTGCATTGAAAATGGCCTGGTTGGTGTCAAGATGGACTTTCATTTGAGATTCTTACTTTGAAAGCAACACACATAAAAACTTCAAAAGCTGTTTTTGTGTGCTCAACAGCCAAACTTCATCCCTGCTGCCCACTACAGACAGACACACTGACACAAAGCAGCCACTCAGCTATCGACTTGGGAGATATGGTTGTTGTTGTTGTGTCTCTTCCCTTTAAGAAATATCCAAAGTTTTCCCCTGAAAATCGCCCAAAACGGAGCGCTATCAAATGGCATCAGCTGATCTATTGTCAAGTTCAAGTTTGTCATGTAAAATAACAGCACTGTTCAGATGAATGCTCTTAAGAAAGTGAGCTCTGATCTTAAACTCGTGTGTTTAAATGTATGTATATCCACAACACTTCCTTTGGTTCTGCTGTAGGCTCGTCCTGCTTGGGAGCCAGATAGATACACATCTTTTCTTCACACTTCTCTCTGATGCTTGGTGTCAAGATCTGCTGTTATTGTCTCTTTCTTTGTTTTTCTTCTTTCTCTTGGCAGGTATTTGTTGTCAGCCTGACATAATAGCTCCCTGGGTGGAAGCCATATTGTCCGTTTAAAAACAATAAAAGGCCACTGATGACACTAGAATTAATCACATCTCACTTTCCACCCTCATGATTTTTAGTCATGTCTTTTTTCCTGACATAATGGCCCTCATTCTTTCATACAAAAATGTACACTTGTTTACTGTTTAGTTTTAATAGCATCAGATGAGATTGGCAAGGGAGACAGAGCATAAGCCTAAACAAACTATTCACAGATCACTGCACAGAAAACTGTAGAAATTAGACAATTGCTGTCCATGTTTATTTATTTCTTCCCACTTTTCCTGTTCTTTTCAAAGTTCTAGTGTTGTTTGGCAATAAATCAAATTACTGCTTCACAACCGACTGGCATGTTTGTTTAGAGTTTAGATGCTTTTGATGTGTTCAGTGGTGTGCAGATGGTTTTGATTTTTAATCAGCATACAGAAACTTTTTGAAACCAGTGGGTTATTTTCTATTACAAGTCTTTTAAAAAAATATGTGCAGACTGTGGAAAGCTGTTTAGTGCCTCCCTAAGTTTTGATGCACAGTGTTTTACTAACAGCTTTAGACTTGTGGCCTTATTGAGCGTCATTTAAAAAAATCACAAAAAATGATTTGTGTTGAAATAAAATGAATAGTTTATATTTTTTTTTATTTCAGCATTCTTGTGATTGCTATTTGTAATTATAACTTCTCTGCATTTTCTTATACACCTTTGGGGTTGAATCACTTTAAGATGTGTGATGAGATTTTCAGCTCAAAGCTGATTTGGTTCAACCAGTCAGCAACCAAAATCACCTTGAATGCTGATTGGTCAAAATGTTTATGTGTGAATGTGGGTTTGCACTCTTATTCTCTTCCAATTTCACTTCTTTCCTATTGTATTGCATCCAAATATGTTATGGGTTTCTGTTTGTTTCATAAATGATCTCTATAAATAATAATAATAATAAGTGCTAACTTGTATTTTGGGGAAAGAAATCAAACCAATACAACTGTATTGGTTTGATACTTCGTCCTGGAAGTCAAATTTGGCTTCCAGGACGAAGTATAAACAAGTTCCACTAAACTGTTCTCATTGTGAATTTGCTTGACCCTATAAAGAATATATTGAAATACAATGTTACTCATTCAGTGATTTCTAGAAATCTATGTAGCTCATTTTATAAATGGTATGAGCAGCATTTTTATTACAGTATTGTGCTCATATCACACATAATGAAATTGCTATCTGGGTGGCAAATTACTATGGAGCTATTTTGTGTTTATAGTAGCCTACCTACTGACCCATGTATGATCTTGAACACTGCAAGTCAAGCAGAGGGCAAGGTCTTAAAAATGACAAAGTACTAGATTTGATGGTGATACAAAAAGTATATGAAATTAATACACACAAGGCCCAGGTTACATTACAGTTGAATTTAGTTTCAAACATAAGCAACTGGTTAGAAAACACAGCAAAACAAAAACCATTAAATAATATACAATGAACACGGTCCTTGAAATTCAGCAGATGAGAAGGTCTGAAGTATTTGACTTCCAACTTTATAGTTTGGAGCAGTTTCATCTGGCAAATTACCTTCTTCTTATAAAAACCCATATTTGGAAAGAGTCAAGGAGAGACTAAGGAGAGGAAAAAAACAGAAAAGACATTAGAGTGGGTCTTATTCCATTGCTGCAGTAATGATAATGTTTGCCGGTGGCCAAACACACAGAGAGCTCAGAGTATTAGCAGCAAAGAGAGGATAATAGCGCAGAGAATTATTAGACACAAGTACTCTGTGTTTGAGTCAATTCTTTAGGCTTATTACACACTGTAGGGGGTGAGAGAGGGGTTTAAACAAGTAATACTGCATTACACGCATTAAAGGGTGACAGTAATTACTTACTGCAGTCAGTCTGTGGTGTTTGGACAGAAAAGCACAAGCCCTATGTGCTCTTCTTTCTTTTTCATTGTGGCTATTTCCTCTTTCCTCATTTCTCCTCTTCTCCTTCTTTCCTCTTGCCTCGCTGTGCTCCTCCTCACCTGCAATTCTTCCCCTATTCTCTCCTCACTTTTTCACTTCTCTTCTTCGCACGGTGTCTTTCCTCTCCTTATCAGTGCAGCGGCGGATGCCTGGGTAATGAGGATCAGTGTTGTTTTAAACATGAAATGGTGAGGGGGCCCCGGCGGTGCGGAATCAATAAGAGCCATTACCTCTCCTCTCTAATGATGCAGCCCCCCCACCTCCCACCTCCTTCTCTCTGCGCACATCACCCCTTGTCTCAGCCCATTTCTACTCGCTATCCAATATTGGATGGGAGGAGGTTATGAATTATCGAATCCCAAGGGCAATGTGCCTTGCCGCCAATTACCCAGTGAAAAATGACCCCATCTCAAGTGTGTGTGTTTGCACGCAGATGTGTGGGTACGGAGTGGGTGGAGAGTTTGACATAGACCGGCTGGTGTCACACATTTGTGGACAGCTATGCCTCCTCTGTCTGTCTCTGTGTTTTACACACTCACATACTGTACACACACACTGGACTGTACATTATGACTGATGATAGCCATTTTTTTTGCTTGTTTGTTTTTTTTCTTTCCCTTTACAAGCTGTGTTGGTGCAACAAATGATCTGTCAGTTCCAGAGGACTATGACATTTTTTGCTATTACTACACTCTAAAGAGTGGCTCTTTTTGGGTTGAAGATCAGTTTTGCATGACACACAGTTGTTTAAGTTACCATTACACATCCTATCAAAGTAGCAATCTGTAAGAGGTAAACTTTGGTTTAGTTTTATGTTCTTTGCGTTGGTATTTCCTGCAGTAATTAAGATAATGAGAGTGTGGCTATTTTATCTGTCAAACTGTCATATGTTATGGGAAAGGCTTTAATTGAAGACTTCATAAAAAAGGGAAATAAAACATTACTGTTTTCCTGCAATTACATGTACCGTGCATAATTATGTATAGCAGTGATTAATATCCAGTGTCAGCTTTCAAACCCGATAGCAGAAGCAGTATGTTATTGATTTCAGTAAAAGATATATGGCCTTTAAGACCATAGCAGTGGGTTCTTAACTTTCCTCATCTTTATTGTTTCTAAACACTTCTACTGTTGCCAATTAGGCAGCTTCTATGGGAGTCATCCCAGCATCTTTAGCTTAACAGTGGCACATCATGAAACCAGTACATGGTGTACTGGTTTCATGAAACCAGTACATGGTGAACTAGTTTCATGGAAGAAATCAGTACATTATGACTGAGACTGAGTAGAACAATTTCAGTTTTATTTATATTATATAGCGGCACCAAACTCACTGGGATGGATCCTTATTCACCCCCCAACAGGAATCCATAACAATCGTTGGTGAGTATCGCCTATTTTCTCTACTGCGCCCCCTAGATTATATTAAATGATCAGCCCCGAGCGGCGCTGAGCTGAGCGGCGCTTAGTGGTTTTAATTCACTTTGACATTCTTGATTTGTACATATTTTTACATATAAAGTATCTTTTTTGGGTATTCAATCGCAATGTAACCAGTAGTGACAATGGTGTGCTGTAGATCTAATGTTTTCTCCTAAATTTATCCAAAGTCAAAAAGTCATTTCAATACAAATGTAAACCATTTGGCACCGTTCTCCAAAACATTAAATTTTACATCAACTTTCTTATTCATGCAACAACTGAGAGAACTGTGTATTATACTGATGCCCATGTTATGAAAATTTATGATGTGCTCATCTTTTACAGCAATGTAGGCCTTCATTCAGAACAGTAGCTGAAATTCCTTTTTTAGATGTCCTTTGTTTTTTTTTATTACTTTCTCTGGCAGCTCCTCCTCCTGTCAGCTGTGCATCTTCCTAAATGTGCTGATGAGATGAGTTGTTAAGTTTCTATCGCTTCTTTCACGTCTTTGTTTAACACAACGTTATTACTTTTCTTTTCCACATTTCTTTGCAACGTGGGCTAATATGCACGCACACACACACTGAACACAATGAAATCATCTTCTGTCTCAAGTGTATCTTTTCTGTCCATTTAGCGGTTTCATTGTGGGGAAGTGCTTGGTGCTGATATACAGCACTTTGAGCTCTGATTGAATTACACTGATGGGAGCATCAATTACAAAGAATAGTAGCAGAGAAAAAAAAACCAAGCTCCTCAGATTGCATCATAGTTTTAGGCAGATAATACATGTCAAGTTTTTTTTTCTTCCTTTTTTACGTCTCATGGTTATATGACTTGTTTCATGACTAGCCTGCTGTGTGAGAATTTCCATCTTCATTCTTTGTTTCCCTCCAAAACTCCTACTACTGTTGCACGGTGACTTATGAGATTAATAATTATGTTTACTTGTCCATACTTGAATTTCAGGATCTGACTTTATTTTTTGTATCTGGGATTTATGTTCTCCATCTCCCAGTGCGATCTTCTGTGGGATCTGGATAACATTTGATCCCTTTACACATCGTAAGATATGTAATGGGAGAGTGAAGACCATCCACGTCAGGTTTGAACTTTCACTTCCAATGACTGCTTTTCTGCAGGCCCCTTCTAGATGTTCAGGTCCACATTATATAAAAGTTATTTAAGCAGGGGGAGAAATGACATCTAAAAAATAGGACAAGTTTAAGTCCTTGCTGAGTTGATATGCTCAGAAAAGGTTGTCAATACATATCAGATTCCTAATATTATTTTAAGAAATTGAGAAAGTTCTGAATTAGCTGATCAGTCATATTTAAGCACTTGGTCAAACGTTTGAAGGAGGACCAGGACTTCAGGCTTCACTGGTTGGCTTGATTTTATTTGTCTTCCCCCACCAAGTGTAACTGCATTGTGTAGATAATGATTGCAGAGAAATTTTATTAAAATTTATATACAAAATCAAAAATATATGGAAAAATAATTCTTAAAGTCTTCAGATTATGAAAGGAGAACTTTCAACAAAATTCATACAGTTGCACAGTGACAACAGAACCGAAGCATTTCATGCCTCTTGAAGCCCAAACTGCACAATCCTCACCAGCTTTATGCTTATAAGCTCTACCTACAAGAGAAACCACCATAAATTGTTATTCAATCCCAATAACAAAGACGAAAATAATAAACAACTTGCATAATATTAACCAATACCCAAATGCATTAACACAACCATGATGTAATCAAATTGTCTGGTTGCATACACCTGATTCTGTTCTCTTCTTAAAAAATGTGTGGAAAAAACAAACACCCCTAGGCACTGCATTAGAAATGGAACATCCCAAAATCAGCCTCTCCATGCAGGGGTGTCAAACTCCAGTCCTCGAGGGCTGGTGTCCTGCAACTTTTAGATGTTCCTCTGCTGCACCACACCTGAATAGAATAATTAGGTCATTAGCAAGGCTCCGGAGAACTTATCTACATGAGGACGAGGTAATCAAGCCATTTCATTCCAGCTTTTTGTACCTGTGGCACATCTAAAAACTGCAGGACACCTGCCCTTGAGAACTGGAGTTTGACACCTGTGAATAAGGCATTGGGAGGCTTCTGTTCTGGTTTGACACAAAGGCTTGGACAAAAGAATGAAGGTAAGATGGAAACAACACATAATATCTGATGATCTTCCTTATTATGATCAAGTAACCAACAGGTGATCAAAAATCATTACTAGTGATGGCATCATGAAGCGTTTTGACCCACAGCAAAACTGTATTGATACTGTGTCAATACTGTGTCACTGAATACTGACACCTACTGGACATTAAAAATCCCTACAGGCAACGTAGTTGACAGACTGATTTGATGACCTAGTCTATACAATAAGATTTATTTTTTTTATTATATTATATAATGTCATATCTTCAGTTAAATTCAAAATATTTGATATTCTTAGATACATATAAATTATTATACGAAATAATTTATAAAACGCAACTGAGTAATTTGTAGAATGGCTGTATACCTGAGTTTATCCTAGGTGTATCTGGGACTTCATTCTGATGCCTGGCCCTATAATGCCTCAGCATTGAGGAGGTAGATTTATTTAAATAAGACAGTTCTTTCAAACATATGCAACACTTAATCTGCAGAACATAATATGAAAGTAAACTAAGAATCAATTTCAACTGGATTTCAGCGAGATCAAGTAGAAACTGAAAAGAACTGGATGAATCAACAAAGTGATAACCAATACCTTATTTTCTGATGTAAGACGAAAATGGTCCCAAACTACCAAACCTTTTGTAGT
This sequence comes from Brachyrhaphis roseni, assembly GCA_903066815.1. NCBI lineage: Eukaryota > Metazoa > Chordata > Actinopteri > Cyprinodontiformes > Poeciliidae > Brachyrhaphis > Brachyrhaphis roseni. Next base: position 9,470 of record CAEFZY010068626.1, read on the forward strand.
TTGGGACCAGAGTGCCTAAAACTGATGTTGCATGTAGTGCCTGCGACTGTAGAGTGGGAGAATTGAAAGTGATGTTTGCTTATGGAAAGTAAAGCCTAAAATTAGCTAGGGTGACCAAACGTCCGTATTTCACGTTATGTCCCGGGCGTCCCGGTTTTTTTTTTAGAAAGTGAGGAAATGTCCTGGTTTTTAAATTATACGTTATATCCACAGACATCTCTATGCATGGGAACAGAGATTCCCCCCGCCGCCGCCCCCCCCTCTCCAAGGTGTCCTGGTTTTCCCAAATGAAAATATGGTCACCCTAGCTTAGCAAGTAACCTAGAGGAGATTCTGCTTGCCACTATCACAAACGTTTCTCCCTGTGTTTTAAAGATTGCAGTCATCCTGCTGTCAAATGACAAAAGTCTGCATCTAAGCGATCCTGCAGCCACACTACACTGTTTGTGCTGAGATTTTCTGGGTGTACGAGACAAAAGAAAGGGGGTCATACACTTGCAGAGGTGCAGCTAGCTTAGAGTGGTAAAACATCTTGGCTTTGGACCATAGAAGGCACATTTTCCTTTGTGTTTTGGCTGTTCTAGAGCTTAAAAAATCCAGGAGCAAGGCTGAGTCAGAATCTTTTCTACCTCCCTTTTTAGTTTCTGAGAATAATATAATAAAACCAGATTTTTGGATTTTGAGAGACCTATAAATTCTTGACAATGTTAGGTCTTTTATATATAATTTGAACATTTTCTTTTGCATTTCTAAATTCAGTTGTATTGATTTATTTGTTGTCTTCATTAGTTTTGATTAACACTGAATCGACTAATGCTAAATCTAATTCTTGATTTAATCTAAATCTTTCCTCATTTAATTTTGAATACATTTAAAATCCTAGGATATTTCTAGAAATTTCCTGATTTTCCTTTATGTAATGACAGTCTCTCAGTGAAAAGCTGTAGAATTGATCAATTCAACTTATTTTGATAGATTATGAGACTAACTGCATATACACATTAATATAACCTAACATACCTCAAACGGGTACAAATTGTTTACATCGTGCAAGTCACTAAAAGCTGTTTATGCATATGAAATTGTAAAAACAACAGGGTAAAAATTGGCAGATGTAATATGTTGGTCTTCTTCTTCTTTGTTTGCTCACTACCCTTGTAATTATCACTTCCTCATTCTGGATGAGTTTGCTGCGTCTCTGTGTGGCTCCAACCCAAGGTTGTTCTAACATGTTGTCTTTTGAAATTGACTGCTTTGAGCAGCTATGATGTGCTCTCTGGAAGACATGCCAAGACTACTGGCTCAAGTCCAACATGAGAGATGAAATCAGAAAAGGAAAAAGGAAGAAATGAGAATTCTGAGCCAGATCCAATAATTTTGTTTACTCAGACTAGTCAATCCTTTTGAATAGAGGGTGCTAGGTAATGACGCAGAGTCTCTACTCAGTTTAGGAATGTCACAATGAATCCCAAAATATTTGGTGCACTGTGTTGCCCAGAATGACTGAACTGTAAATGTTATTGACTGACACAGAAAGATGAACATTAAAAGGTTGCAAATCTATCAAAAAACTTTGCATCCAATATTCATGAATATTAATATATACACACAAATTGCTTTCTAAAACAACCCTTTTTTACTGAAATTTAGAGTTTAGACTGAGTTTACAAAGTAAAGCAAATTAATATTAAGATTGTGCCTAGATAATATGTTTCAGTTTAACACATTTAAACTTTTACTTAAAAGGTTTTCAGTTTTTCATGTTTTCCTTACTTTTTTTGCAGAATGGCCGCTTCTGTACAGAAGTTATACAAAGTGCAAAGAATTTCCTGCAGAATATTTGTAAGGTTGATCACTCTAAGTTCATACATTTTAAAGATAGAGGGAGCTGTTTCCTTAAAGAAAGAATATTATTTACAAATTCTTTCCAGTGAGCAAGAGTCGTCTCCAGTTAATGGATACATGTTGGTGGGAGCAGTTGGTCCTACTTAGAAATTAGGACCGACTTGTCCATGAAACCAAATAAAAAGTAGTTCCAGGAATGGATGATTCATGCTGAAGAACAGGACCTTTAGTCGCAGTTCACCCAGAGCAGCACACACACTGCAGCTAACACTATTTGTTAGATGTCAGATATAACAAAATGCATTGGAATAATTTCTCTTACAAAAACAACTTTTGCTTATTTTAAAACATGACGTTGTGAAATAAAACAATAAGAAATATTTTCTTTGGTTAACTTTTGCACAGATATCTGATAAGTACAGAGGTCTGTGGAGAGATTAATCTGGCTTGCAGCTGCATGCTTTAATAATGTGCAAAAAAAATAAAAATGGTCAACTCAATATCCTAAGACTGCAAAATCAGTACCTGAAGCAAACTGTAGCACAGCAATTACCTGGCCAACAGATATTCATCAGCAATTCATGCAATACAGTACAGCCGGAATGTATTTACAGTGCTTTAATTTTTCCATATTTTATGTTACAGCCTTATTCCAAAATATGTTCAATTGGATTGCGTTAAATATCCGGTTGTCATGACCCAACTCATGTGATGGAGCTTTCAAAGCAGTGGCTTGAGACTCTAAATATCCAGGAGTCCCAGACTTGAATCTGATGAATATCTCTCTTCTACCTGATGGAAGCTTCAGAAGTACTGCAATGAACCATTGGTGGAACTGCCTTAGGATAGGTGTGCTAAGCTTGTGGCATCTTACTCAAAAAGACTTGAGGCTGTATTTGCTGCCAAATGTGAATAAAAAAGTATTAAGCAATGGCTGGGAATATTTGCATAAATATGATTTCTTGGTTGTCTAATTTTAATAAGTTTGCAAAAACACTCGCACCCTTTTCTACATTGCTGGTGAAAACAATCTTCAGTAAGGAGTCACATTTCTTAATGGTTTTAATAAAACATAGGCATGTTTTCCAATTTAGATCGAATTCAGAATGAGCAAAACGCACAGACCTGAGGCTTTAATTTGAAACTTTTAGTTCTAACTTTCAGGACTTTAAAAGGTCAATCTCCTCAGTACAACTATCTGCTGAAACCACATTCCTCCTCCTCAAATCAACAGGTCAAAGGTCGATGATGGATCTGCCTATGTTCACAGGGTTTCATTCTAGCCCATAAAACCAAGACTTTGGAAGAAACTTCCTCCGTCTCGACACTACTGTCTTACTTAAAAAGCCAATGAATAAGCAACTATTCAGACAAAATTATACAAGAGTTTTTTCCTTTACTTTGATTTTAGTTAGATAATTTTCAATTGGGTATTTTTTCCTCTTGTGTGAAGTTTATTTATTTTTTTCATTTTTTTTTTTTTTTTTACTCAAGGGTTATGTAAGTTAATAAATTAATTATCTTACCTATTTCTACTTAATTTTTTTTGATGTTATCTCAGTTTCGGACTCTCGTGTATATAATGAAAGCATAATAATACTCCTGACACTTTAGAAACAATTGGAGGTTAATATGACAATGCACTGTTTCATTAAAGTTTAATGTCACATTACAGGTCTGAAGAGTTTACAAGCCAGATCGCCGCCTTAAATTTACATGCTTTAAGTCAGACTTTCATTATTTTTTTTCTGTTTTTTCATTTTTTTAAATTTTCTGCTGATTTATTCAATTACAGAACATAAGATCTTCCTTAACTTTAAATTATCCATATTACATTGTGATTTATTGCTTTTCACATCTCGGGTGGGTTCAAAATTTTTGGGTGACTAAAAGTCACTTTTAAAGCATCCAGTAGTTCTTCTTGGAGGACCTTTTCAGTGAACTCATCTGTTGAAGAGAGGGCTCTCAACACCAGCTGATTTCAGATCCCATCATCCCGAGTACAAACAGAGCTGCACACTGTTTGCACGCGCCTGTCAGGCGCACCCACATCATAGTGGGGCTGTGCGCTGAAACACGCCCTCCTGTGGCCCCACATAGAAGTTGCGCGAACAACTTTGGTGTCAGGAGGAACGGAACGGGTGGATGTAGGAGGGCGATAGTCGGTGTGCGCACGGGTACTAGGTCAACCATGTCTTTTTTTGTTGTTGTTGTTTTGCTCCCTTAAAAACGGGTTTACGCAGCGAGGTTAGTGGTTGTTGGAAGTCCTGCATCAAAGTAAAGAAGTTTCAGAGCACTTTTCAATTGGCACCGAATGTTGGCGAGCACCAAATAGAAGGATGGACTGAAAAAGAGGAAGACCACGGCGCCCCTTGGCATAGTAAAGGAAACCTAAGTGAGAGCGGAAGACACACTGGGAGTGGGAGCAGCGATGCTTCTTTGACAACCTGTTTCAGTGTGGAGCTGTGAAGCTTGAGCGCATCCCCGCGCCTGTCCTCCCCTCTCCTCCCTGCCCTCTCCTCCCTCTCTGTGCCTCTCCCTCTCTCTCTCTCTCCACGCACAGTCAGGGGCGGTCGTTCTCAGTCTGCACACATTCCACTTGGCCAGCATCCCCCGGACTCCACAGACTCAGTGCTGATTGAACAAGCGGAGAGGGGAGCTCATTCTCAGAGCGCATCATTTAGAGAGGCTCCACTAGACTGTCACCGGCCAAAGAGGGAGAGAGGCAGCAATTCAGCCACGCCTTTCTCAGTAAATTCAAGGAGAGTAGTCAAGGTTTAGGGTATATATTTATATTTTTAAAGGGACTTGCTTGGTTTCCTTTTTTTTTGTTTTTTAAAGAAAAGGTTTAGTTTTTTTTTCTTTTTTCACTTTTTCATTTTTGTGAGGAGGAGGCTCCATCATCACTTCTGCTGTGCGCTTCGCTGCCGCACTTAAAACAACAACAACAAAAAGTTCAAGTGGAAATTCTTTTGGAACGCGCTACTTCACTACATCGGTGTTTCGACTGGAGTTTTGTTTTTCCACGCTCTCCGTGGAAGAGGATATATAACTTTTCAACTGGTGTTTCAAGGAGAAGAGGAGCTGAGATCGGAGGAATTCTTGCTGCTGAGCCGGGAGGAGTGCGCAGCGCCTTGAGACACAAGGTAGAAAGAACCCAGGCGTAGAATTTGTATCCATCTTAAATTTTTAATGAACTTGTGCTTTTGCTTCTTAAAAAAATAAATAAAAACAACAAAAAAGGCTATTTACTTGCACAGTATGGTCTCAAAGTTTATCATCTGTCTCATATTATGTTTTGCGCTCAAGCCATTCAACTCGTGTGATTTTTAAAGCTTATTTTATTTCTATCTTCGCTTTGCTTTAATCCCCACGCGTCACAATGAAACTTTAATCACACCTCGCCTTCTGATGCAACCTGCCAGTACAGCCATCGGGTTGTAAAAACACGTTAGGTCAGAGGAGTCACACAAGAGGCTTCATTATCTCCCGACTCCTGCTCATTTCCATTCCTCTTCCTCGGTTTCCCCACTGATTCCGAACCAAAACCTGCAGCATCTAGTGACTAAAAAAAAAAAAAAGGAAGATAAAAACTATGCTGTTTTTGTGTGAAAACGGCAATTTGTTATTTTAGGACGTGTGGAGTAAAAAGTGGATGCATTAAGGCTCCACTTGTTGGTTTTTAATCCACCGTCCTTCCTCACTGCGGTGTAATCCTCCGGTCCGCTCCTGTCCCGACTACACCTGCCTCAAACATCGGACCTCAACAATCCCGTCAATCTCCAATTCTCTAACACACAGCGCCGCTTGTAAGCTCTGTATAATCCACGCTGTCGTGATTGAATTACCCGCCCTTTAAATTGAATGAGGAGATGTAGGCGTTGCAGCACGCAGTGAATTGCTCCGAAACATTATTGTCACGGCTTACAGGGTTGAAAGAGACACAGCTGGACATGGGGGGGGGGAGGAGAAACTCTTTATTTTTAATTTTTTCCCCTGTTCTCACCTCAACATTCTTGTCTCTCAGGTTATGACGGAGCTGAGCTGAATATGGAGCTTTTCTGGATTGTCTTGTTTTCCAGTGTGCATCCTCTTGTTTGGGGTCAAGGAGTTTACGGTAAGAGGACGATGACAATTTATTTCCTCATTATCCAGACTACAGCCTCCTTCCATGCCTGGCAAGTTCAGACCGACCTAGCCACGTTGTGTTAGTGATGGGAATTAGTTCATTTTTTAACTCGCTGAAGAATCTTTATAGCCCACATGTCAACATGACACCCTAATAGGCTCACAAAAATGGCCTTTAAGCTACTGCCAGAACAGCTGCAGGTGGACAGACTGCCACCCTGAAGAGAACATTATTTTGGTAGAAAAGCTGCAGAACATCTAACAGTGTAACTGTAATTTAACCTTCCTATTGCTTGAAATCAGTTCTGTTTAGTGTTTCTAGAATCTAAATCATGCATTTAAAGAAGTGGCTGAGTTATGGAGTTACTTTTTGCTTCACTAAACAAATTTTCAAACTCGAACCGTCTGGAAAATTTTTGTCATCAAAAATTCCCATGCTTAGTGAATCAGCTGCTCACACACACACACACACACACACCCCAAGAAGGTTTTGAAGGCGAGGATAAGCATAGCAAAGCTCTCTGGGATGCGGCTCGTCTCTTGTCAGGTTAAACAGGACAGTCACTCTGCGCTTTTGAGGATAAGGCCTCAGATTTGTGCCCTCTCAAGACGGCAGCCTCACTGTGTATTACAGAGGCTCAGTTTCCTGAGCTTGCAGGCGCCTGGCCAGACATGCATCCTCCTGTCCCTCTGGGCAAGGCGAACACACAAAACTCATCTGTCTGCTTTGATACGTTGATTTTGACGTTTGGAGAAATGTGGCAGCCATTGGAAACAAGCTCTGTTTTGTCACAGTTGCACAGAGTGCGCTTGTCACATACAATCCTGCATCCCGCCGTCACGCTGAGAGACGCTGACAGTCTTTGATTTGCAGAAGCATGTAGGCTTGTGTAAAAGTCCTTGCTAAGTAATCAGGTTTGCACTAGTCTGATACTTCACAGTCCTGCTGACTAATCAATATCAGTGTAAACAACTTAGAAGGTTCACAGATCTCTCCGTGGTTTATTTAATGTAGCACGAGTTGCATGTTTTTGGGGAATCCTCCTTTACAGCCTTGGACGTTTTGTAGTCCTCGACAGCAGAAATGTCAGTGTTAATGCAGCGAGACAGCTCTGGATGTATTCCTCAAGTCTTTCAGTTTCACTGGAAATGTCAAACTTTGCAAGAAAAAGAAAAGAGCTGTACTTATGTGACATACACAGCTCTGAGTGACAAACAGTTCCTGCTTGTTCAAAACCCTTTTAGCACACATGTTGTAGAATATATGTTAAGAACGTATGGGATCCTTGATAAAGCTTACACTCAAACTGTTTGATTAGTTGTTTCCCATCGGTTTGATCTTGTGCTTTTTGTCCTCATTATTTCCCCTCACAGTTGTGTAAAATTGTTTAAAGTTGGCTTCAGGCTCATTCACAGTTTGCTAATATTTGTCCATCATGTATTCTGTTAGAAGCATGCATTCGATTGAAGAGGGTTCACAGGTTTTGTTGTGCAGCCTTTCCCGCAGTGTGTTTGGATGCATGTGTTCAGTCTGCAGTGCATGCAGGTGTTTGTGTATCAAAGTGTGGATCAGTCACTGTGTGCGTATACTCAAAAAATAAACTTGCTGCATAAACATAAGTTAAAAATTGTAATAAATCACATGCAGTTTCTTTTTATCGAGGTACTTGTGTTTTAATGGGAAACATCCAGGTTAGATCAACATCATCGCTTAGAGTTGTTTTAATTTAATTTTTAACAAGTGTCAGTGTCATTTTAATTGAGGAAATTAAAATCATGTTCATTAATGAAAAGGTTTTTAAGCAAATGTTACTTTGTTTTACTTTGAAATTAAACATAATTCTCACTTTGAAATTGGCAACAAGCTCAATGAATGTGAATAGTTTTCTTAAGTTAGATTAGGGCTTCCATGGTTTCACAGTGTCAATGTGTTATCACAAAAATGTAAAACAAATACATGGCATGATGTGATTGTTTTAATAAAAATGTTCTACTTGTACCCATATAATGTAACATAGACATACATATATGTAACACATATATGTATTTCTGTTCTAAGAATAGGAGGCTGCATATTATTGAAGATGAATATGTAGCCAGTAGATGATGATTATTTAGTTTTTTTTGATGCATGGATTGAAGCAATAGTTTGTCATAACTACATTTAGTAGTATTTTATAGAAGTTTTTGTACGGAATCCCAGCATGGTTTCCTTGTCATAATAATTAAAAAAAGGTGATGATCTTTTAGTTTTCACATCATGACAATTCGCTTTATTTCATGACAAGATGTATGTCCTAACAGAACACTGTCAAGATAAAAGTGCACAAGTCTTATTTCAGCCAGCACACTGGCAGTGCTCAGACAGCTACCACAGATGTACTTCAGCACTCTATGCTTCTTATAGCCACAGCTAACTGCTATCTCTCTAACACCTTTTCTCATTAACATAACATAAAATTCTAAAATTGTTAAAATCAGTCAAATGCGCCTTTTTTTGTGCATAGCCGTGTAAAAAGTATATACGTACTTGGGCATGATTCTGTACCGCGCACCTGGGCTCCTTTAGTCACTGCCAAGGGAAGATAAGCCCCAGGGCTTTGTGAGAATGCACTGGCCGGCATTCACAGGAACCAATCTCCCAGGTGGATCAGGTGGGACCGGATGTGGCGGTGCTCAGCTGTGCATACCTGTGCAGCACCTTTCTTGTGCGTTGGTAAAACTTGACGACTAAGGGGACTCATTCGAAGAAAGCAGTCGGTCTCACAATTTGCACAAATGTGGTAAACAACACGAGTTGGGAGGAACAGGGAAGAGAGCCAACGAGTTTGGCACGCGGCACACACATATGCATAAAATGCTTTCCATCACTTTGGAATTGTTTAGCACTTGCTTTAGCAGACAGATGCGACTCAGCGCCCGTCGGGAACTGAACGGCAAAGTGTGCCTGATTGATGTCGGCGGTTTGGACGCCTGTGAGGTTCATTTACTGTAGCCTTCTCCAGGGTGTGTTTGGATGCATGTGTTGTTGTCAGTCCATGCTTGTGTGAATCTGTGCATGCAGGTGTTCGTGCATCAAAGTGTGGGAAGTGTCCAAGCCTCTAAACCTCGAAGTTTGTGTGTGTGTGTGTATTGGCGTGCGAGAGCCTGAGTGGGACGTGTTTGTCTGCGGCAGCCACACTTTTCTTCACTTTGCAACTCTTTGCTGGCTCAGCAGGGAATCATGGATCGGTCACTGTTTTTCTTGCAGCAGTACGGTATTGATTGCTCTTCTCTGAATTCTGATAGGTTGTCAGAAAGCTTGTAACACCTGTCTATCAGATTGCAAATGGACAGGTACCAAGGAAGTGTGATGCTCTATTTCAAGGAGGGGGCAAAAAGCTGCATACCATATGTTTCTTCAAATCCCGCTTTGTTAAGGCTGATAGGATCATATATAATGTCTTGTTTATTACCATATTTTTACTGTTTTCTCTCTGGGAAAAGCTCTTTACATGCATCTCCACGCTTCCATCCCTGCATACATATAACGTGATTTTCAATTTAGTCTGGATATACTGCAGTCTGGGGGCATTCCAAGTTTGATGTGGCATGCATTCACATGCAACAAATTGCAACACGCTGTAGCAGAAAGGGAGGTTTGGAAAATGTCAGGACAATCTTGAATGATGTTCATCCTTCACAGAGCCACTGAACACAGACAGAGTGTACCAGAAAAAAAAAAAAAGTGTCTTTCCATCTCCGTGGCACTGCGTCACATCTTACTGTGCGAAGCAGCAGAGTTCACAGAGACACCAAATTATTGATTGCTTGACAAAGTCACACAGCACCATTAGCTGCTGCTGTAGATGGAATCCAGACTGCATTAGCCTGCAATACGATGCTTCATTATGTGCTTGTTAACAGGAAATTTAATGAACTTAAATCAATGACTTTGCTTAACAGGGTTTTCTTTTTCTTTTTTTTTTTTTTTTTTTTTTTTTTTAGTTTTAAGTAGGGCTGTAGCAGCAGTAGCAGAGGAGGAGAGGCCTGGCCCTTGGCCATAAAGCAAAACACTGTAAGAGATGCAAAAACTGAAAAAGTTTAATGTACCTAAATTGCACACTAATTTAATATCACTTTGAAGATGTCGCCCGAGGAAAATTTGAATGTTTGGGATACATATTTAATTCCTTTTTTTTTTTTTTTTAAGCAACTCTGTATACATGTGTGGCTGTGTATATTTGCGCTCATATTAACCAGGAGCTTTGTTCGCTGCAGTCAGTGACAAGAAAGTTATTGCAGTTACTACAATTCTGAGTTAAAAGTTGAAAAGAGTTAAGTCCAGTTCATCTCTATCAGAAATTAATTACTCTCTATTGTTGCCTAACTTCTTATACGCCCCCTTTATTAGCTGTAACTGTTCAATTGCTTAACACAAACAGCATCAACCAATCACATGGTAGAAAGTTATTGCATTTAGCCATTTAGCTTTGGTAAAGAAATGTTTTTGTTCTAAACAAGAATCAGAATGGGGATAGAGTAGAAGTGATTTAGAGTGTTGCATTGTAGATGGCATGATTATTTCAGAAATTGAACCTTATATTAATAGTTTAGACTGCTGTTGGTTATGCAATAAAGTGGGGGATATCTTCTAGGCACACTTTGAGTCCCTTAGTACCAAATCACCCTTCTTGAATATTATTGCTGACTATGTACTTATCCAGTTCCCGAGAGTTACTATCTTCCAACTTCTAGATGTGCTACTTCTCCAAATGCATGCTTCGTTTCCACCCTCCACAGAGCTCAATTACATGATGATGAGGAAATTCAGCCAACTGATTCAGGTCTGATGGAGAAAAAAAGTCATCTAAAAGTTGCAGGATGCTGTCTTTTTAGAAATGGACCAGGGCAGCCCCGTTTTAATTGCTTCTTGCAGCAGGATGAGGCATCATCATGTTGCAAAGCTCAAATCATTTCAAGCTGCTTTCAGTGAGTCAGTCCAGTGTAGCCCACAGTCACCAGATCTCAGACTGACTTTGGGATGTGGTGGGATTGTCTAGCTGCATCTTGAACATTCAGCTGATAAATTGTCGATGCTTCCATGTCAATATGGACCCACTTCTCAGAAAAAACGTTTGAGACACCTTGTTGAATCTGTTACAAACAGAACCAAGGCAGTTCTTAAGGCAAAAGGGTAAGCATACCAGTAGTAGCAAGTTGCATCTAATAAAGTGCCTGGTGGTGAGCGTGTAATTTTCTATTTTGGATGGAATAATGTGCTTTAAGTTAGAGCACCTGTAGTGACCAACATATGTGCTTAAAATAAATAGAATTTTCAGTAGACACAGATGTGTAACTATGACAACCTGAACATGAAAAACGGCAAAGAAAAAAAAAATTCAGAATGTCCCATTTGCTTTTTTTTTGTCTTTAGTGAAACCTGAATAATGTTGTTAACAAGGGATTCCTGCCTGTTTAAAGAGGCTCTGGAACCACACTCAGTTCAACACCAGCTTTTGTCCCTGCTGCCGGGCTGACACCTTTCAACTAGAAAGTCCACTACTTTTTATTACACCTTTCAACTAGAAAGTCCACTTTGTTGGTTGTATGGAGTCAAAGATCAAAATGGATATAATTTTTGCTGCTTCCATTGCAGTACTAAGTTTATGTATTTTTTTTGACTCCAATGAAATTCAAAAACCTTGTTTCTGTGTTTTAAGGTCTGGTATTCTGAAGTGTGCCTTTTCAACACTTCTTTTGAGTTTACATCTCTGTGTTGTCGCTGTATCACTTTCTGCCTCTACATTCAGCGGTATTCGGCTACCACAGATGCAAAAGACGCGGTCGCTTCCTCCACTTTGACTGCGGGCACATGGCCTTAATGTCGATGACCTAGAAAGAGATCACTCCAGGTTTAACTGGCCTGAGCACCTGCTCCCGGGAACTCCAGCTCTTCCGCCCCTCAGATCAGCACTTTTTGTTTGCGTCTCTTTTATGTCTCCTGCCGCTGAGTTTATTTGGGATGCTGAATATTGCCCTTTTTCTAATAAGCATCCATAATTTATTGGTGGCTCTGAGGCAGAGGAGGAAGAGAGGAGAAGGGGAGGACAGACGGTGATAAGAAGAGACTGAAGCATTAAGCTAGAGATGATTAGAATCTCTCACCTCCCACGATCCGACACCCACCATGTTTCTCCCACTCTTTCCCTCTTTGCTCAGTTTTTCTGCATGTGTCCACATATAATGTTTTCACAGGTGCGCTTTCCGGAGTGTGTGCATGCATACACGATACGCCTGTTTAAACAGATTTCTGTCCTCACAACAAAAACACACACTAACAAAATGAATCCACTCTAGATGAATACAATCAGTAATGTCATCAGAAACTGAGTGACCATTTCCTTTATTGCATTATACGACATTTCTTCCAATTAAAACATGTCTTTCCAACATGGATGGTAGATATTTTTTGGGTGTATTTTTCCTCTTGATCCTTTGTGGTTCTCCTTTCTCTCCTTGCCTTTTTATTTGTGCTTGACTGGATATTAAAGCCTGACAACATTTCTATTAACCCACAGGTCAGCGGCGGAGCCACAGACCTGCCTCACAGTGATGCGCTGAACCTGTTTTACACTAGTAAAGTATCTAGGGGTAAAGGATAAGAGTTAAGACAACATATTGGGAGGTAGTTTGATTTATCACCTTCTGACAAGATACAATCAAACCCCTGAGATAGATAAAAGGATGCAGGGTGGAGTTGGGTTGTCATTTTGGGGGTCAACAACCATTAGATTTAGGTCTGATCTTTGATTGGTTGAGTTTACTACAGGAATATACTGTAACCCTCCGCAGTCTTAAAAGACCTCACAAGATTTTTACTCTGTGCACAGTCCGATGTGGTCACACTCGCCCCGTTTCCAGGTTGTTGTTTTTTGGGGTGGTTTTTGAAAGTGACAGTTTGATAGGACAACCCCCTTCTTACCCTCTAACATTTTCAGCACTCCTCCTGACTGTCTCGCTAAAACCATGGGAGGCTTAATCCAAACCATTTATTTGTAGCTAATATAGGTGTATGTGTGTTCTCTAAAAAAGCTTATGACTTCTTACTGCTCAAAAGAAACTTTATGATTAATTTCACTCAATCAGCATGTTTAAAGTCAAATTAATTTAACTTAATCACCAGTAAATGTTAGCTTGTTCCAATTAAAATGTATTTAACAACGGGAATCATATGCAAGTCAGTGAATTGATGAACTCTGTTCAAACTCTGTGCACTTTAGTTAATTGCAAAGCACTACGTTGAAATCTTTCTTCAGTGGGGCGAAGCCCTGGACCACCTAACTGGTTATTCTTTATCCTGGTGAAAAGCCCTGCTGAATTCTGTTATTGATTTTCTTTCTAAGCCTTACCAAAGGACCAATAAGTAAGCTTGACACTTACTAACGACTAAAAAGTTTATATAACATTGTCCATTTGGTCCAAGTTTTTCAAAAGGTTGCATGGAAATAATACTGAGCCCCAAGTTACTCATTAGTTTGTTTCTAACTTATTCGTTTCATGAAACATTTCTAAATTATTGCAATCCAAATAATTTGATTGTTTAATATCATAGGTTTTGTGTTCATCATGAATATTATTTTGAGCTTTTTTTTTTTAGTTCATGCTTCCAGTCCACTTTCATCACTATTACAGTGTATTGAAAGAGAATTAGCACATCCTGGCAAACTGTTTGCTATTATCAAATTTCCTTTTGAATGTTTTCCTGCAACTTTATTCAAAATAAAAATCAAAGATGAAAGTTAGATGAAAACAAGTAAAATGTGGTGCAATTTTGCAGACTACAGAAGTACCTCGCAGGCTCTCATTTGCCATCCGAATCACTATAATTTTCTCTCTAAAATTACAGTGCAGCCCACATACTATTTATTTATTTAAATTTCCTTTTTACCGTCTTACCTTGCATGTCACGCTTTCATTTAGACGATGCTCTAGTTCATGCAGATCCCATCCACATACAATCATGTGCACAAGAACACGGTTTTCACATGCACACACACAGACATCCATGTGCAGAAACACCAATTCCACTGCTCACCTTTTGCTGCACTTTTGTCATTAGCTCACTCTGACCCTCTCTCTCTCTCGCTCTAAAATTGTCAGTATCCTTCTCTTTCACATTGCTCACACACACAAACATGCATGCACACCTAGAGTGGTTTTGAGCTTTACCGGGCAATGTGGGCGCCCTGTGGGTTGGAAAAAACTGTCAGGCAAACTTCACTTTTCTCCTCTGTAGTCCTGTCACTCTGTCAGACATTATCAAGCACCTCTTGCTGGCTCGGCCTCAGGAGGAAATATATGTTTTTGTGTGCATGTGTCTTGGTGTGTAAGTGTGTGCTTCTCTCTCCAGTCACATTTTTAGGGACACAGAACATCATATTGTTTAATTTCCACTTTGTCTTAGTTGCATTTTCTTTGTGCTGTTGTCCTTGGAGTGCAGGAGGAAGGTCCCTGTATGTGAGTAAATGTGTTATGTTGTGCATTCGCATTGGACATGTGAAAGAGGGAACATTTGGCATCTAACTTATTTATGGAGGCAACAGGATGGTTGTGAACAGTGGTGAGAACATAGCTTATATCAGAGACCGTCTGCCTCCTCTTGCACTTCCCTTACCCTGTCACTTGTTCTTTCTTCTTCTCTCCTTCATTTCACTTTCCGTTGTCCTCAACACGTATCCCTTCACATTGCCACATAAAGCTTTGCAGCATTTTTATCTGTCAGTCCTTATTCAGAGTTTTGAATCGAAGTGAAAATAGATGCACTTTTTTAAATGGCCATCTACATCAATGTTGTCTTTTAAATCAGTTTGATGAAGGGTAGCTTTAAAGAGTAGTTTGAGATATGTTACAAACATCTCTGTTTGAAAGAATAATTGATTCCTGATCTACTTACTATGAAACTCAGCATCAATCAGTGTTCAGGATTTGTTTCAATTGCGCTGTTCCCTTCAGGTACCAAACAAATAAACCTTAGAGATTAAGTGGATTAGCATGACTCTAACAATTTATTTCCCAATAGAGCAATAACTAAAATACATAAAAAGAGATACAGTAATCTATGGGGCAACTCTGGAGCCTGAAACACTGACTGGCCTCAAACTGAAGCACGATAGAAACAAACAGCAGCTGGTCAGGAATATGAGACACATGAGCGGAGGGAAACGTAAAGCTTATAACCAAAATATCTAAAGCAACAAAAATAATGAGAATCAGAGATTTGAGTATTTTAATCCAAAAAAAATCCATCAGGATTACATGATCTGTTTTATTAAACCAGACTTGTTTCAAAGAGGAGACTTCAAGTTCAACTCATATTTAGTATCATAACACTGCTTAACGTTTTTCCAAGATTCATCACCATGGTAACTCGGAAACCATGGTTGATTTTGTCAACGATTGTGTATCCAATAACCTAAAATTTTACAATTAAAACTCCCTTTCATTGGTCTTGTGGGGTAATCCCATTTTCTGAGGAACTGAATTTTAGGTTTCTTTAACTGAAAGTGATACAAATGAAAATTAACAGGAAGAAAAATGAATAGACGTGTAATAAATCCCAAAAAGTTTGTCTTTATTTTTTTAAAATGAAATTCTGATACAAGTATGATTTTCCAAAATTTTATTGCAATGCACCGAAATACATTTTCTCAGCACTCTATAGCAACAAAATCAGAGATGACCAGAAGTGTCAATGAAATACTTTAAGATAGTTATATTATAGTACAATATTTTCAATAACAAATACAAGTTAAGACCTTTCTTACTTCATTTAACTTTTCATTTTTCATTATTAAGCTGAGAAGAAAACTGATTGTCGTGAAAAAGAAACAATGCAATTTCTGCATTGGCTCTCTCTTCAGCTTTTGGTGTAAATCTCCTCGGGGATTTTTAAATGGTTTTTTTCTCGACTCACTCAGAAAACAAGATATTTGACTTGTTGTGCAAAGCAAACAGAAACCATTCTTGCCCTTTTCTCACACCTGTATCTATCCCAAGAGCCAAATGCAATGACTCCTTTGGAAAAATATCATGGAAAATATTACAGGGCAGTAAGAACCCAACAATTTGACTGAAACTGTTGTGTTTGTACCGTTTGGCTTTTCGATCCTTTCTTGCTCGGCTGAAAACCCAGAAACCACAGCAAACAACCACAATGGATTTGGTCATGTCCAACTAAACTTTCTGACAGCAAGAGGGGATCAACAGTGGAATCTATCTTTTGCTCTGACACACATCTGGCCTCAATAATTCAGTGATGCGTGCTGCTCCGAGGGCTCACCGTCTCCCTGCCTCTTCGCCATTCTCACTGGCTGTCTCAAATTTTCTCTCTCTAAGTGGCAGAGATCCCCCCGTCCCCCACTCCTACAAATGGTAGTTTGAGTAAAAAATTTTGACACTTAAAATGTTCGCACTTTTAGCCTGCTGGTCTCACACTTTTCCCATCCCTTTTCCGCCCATCTCAGCTGGCTCAGAGAAGATGGAGGTATAATCTGTTGGATATGCTGAAAGTAACCATGTTCTCAGTGTAGCAATTTACCTGCCACCAGCTACACATCCTGATCCGTCTCTCCTCCTCCCTCACTCTGTCTTTACCCGTCCACTAAACTTTTACCTGTCAAAAAAAGATGTTCCTGTCATCTTCATGCCTTCCCTCCTCCTCACTTCTCGCTGATTCTTTTCCCAGCCATGCATACCCTTAGCATGTCAAGTAAAGCATACCCACTTCTTTGCTTTCCATCCTCTTTACATCTTAATTCCCTCTCTTGATCCAAACCATTTCAGCAGAAAAAAACCCTTTTAATTCCCCTCATTTTCTTTCGTCTTCTGCTTAGTATCCTTCTCTTTCTTTACATCCTGCACCCTGCTCCTCCAAAGCCCTGTCATATTCTCACTATCATCTGAAAGTTCAGTGGCAAGAATCCACCCACTTCTCCACTTTCAGCATATATAGGACATAGCTCATACTGTCATTGAAAGCTGCAGAAAGGCTTTCGGGAAACAGGGTGGAACGCTGACACTGGGGAGCAAGAAGACCGCATAGGTTAGACACAGTTACAGGAAATGAGGCCAGAGTGAAAGGTGCATCGACCGGCCATCTCATTACTCATTAAAGTAATAAAATAAGATAAACACCAAGACTTGATATAAAGCAGAAAGTTCTCTTTTTTAAATTACTCTTATTTTCACCAGACAGCACAGTTTTAACCATTGGATATATAAATGTATGTTTTATGTTGCCGCAAAATAATAAGCATTTTTCACATATTTTCATGAATAAACTACTTTGCACCCTTGGTGAAGTTCAGTATTTCACAACCTTTTTAGACTGATTTACTCCCTCAGTAACATCAAATAAGCTCACAAGCCCCTTGAGCTACAGCATTGGTGTTAATAATTTAGCAGTTTGAGCTGGTTTTAATTAATATCATTGATTATATGAAAGAGCATGAACGGTTAAGAATTCAGCCATGGACATGTTTCTGCCCGTCATAAAGGATTAACTGTGTTACTGCATGTTGATGTGGAAAAAGGTACTTTGAGGCTCTCTCTGTCTCAAGGAACGTCAGTTTAGGAAATGAGTGTATAATGTCTGCTTTATGCCTCTGCTTTTGAGAAGCAGCTCAAGGCTAAAAATATGCTTTCCAAGTAAAACACTCCTAAAACTCTGACCCTGCTGACTGGTAGCTGAGCTGAAGTGACAACAATTCAGACTCTTAAGTTTTCTGTGAAGAATGGAAATGCAGAGAACCTCTTGGACTGTGCTAATTTCAACCTGTCATACTTATATTCAGGCATGGGCTGATTTATGATCAAGTTACAATGTAGTTTTCAAAGTCACAGTTTTAAATTTTGTGTCATGCTGCTTTTGTAGAAGTTCTCAGACTTAGGTGCCTTTCTCTAGCTGTGACTGGGTGAGAGGCGAGGTTACGTCCTGGAAGGTCGCCAGTCCAACACAAAGCAACACATGAAAACAGTACCAACGACCATGTATACTCACACTCATACACAAGAGCAAGCTAGCCAGAACAATTAACTTAACAGTCATGCTTTTGGACCGGGAGGAAGCAGGAGTACCCGGAGAGAACCCATGCATGCATGAAGAAGAACATATTACATGTCAGTTTACTGCAGTTGTTATACTCCCAAGTATGACTGGTGTTATCTCAAGGCCCTGAATGCAAATATGATTCACATCAATCCATTTTACTCCAGTGCAATACAATCATTAAGACTTTATTCACACCTGGCTCCAAGATGTCTCCTGACCAATCCAATCATGTCCAAACACTATATACAGGTGTGAAAACACTCCTCGAAGATGCATAGAGGGAGGCGATATTCAGATGGCCGTCTGGGACGCTTGTATCTGCATTAATTTAGCAGTCTGACTGCAGTTTGTTGCAAAACCAGAAAACAAACAAAAACTCTCTCTATCTCGTATCACATCGTAAAACTGCACAATTAAGCTTATAAAAGTTTGGAGTCAAAAATAACTGCACACAAATGGACATAGGTAGTGTTAACAGTTACATGATACGATAGGCATTTGGGAGAAAAAAACCCCAAAACAAAATAAAGACGTTATTGGAGTATATCAACTGTTATGGTCTTAAAAACATTCATATTTTGGAGATTCAAGGAAGCCGCCTGTGAGAAATGTTCTATGGCCCTAAGGATAATTTGCATGGATGTGAATAGAAGCAGTGAAAGTAGGTGAACGTTTGAATCTGAGGGTTTTTGTGTGCATTACACAAAGCTGAAGCATCTTCTTTAACTTTGTTGCACATCTTTAGTTTCAGTTCTTCTCTGACTTGAAGTAGTTTGGATACCTTTCAGAAAAACAACAGTTGGTGACTGTCCTCTCACCATTAAACCAGTAAAATGAAGGAAACCTCCTGTGTTTACATCTTCTTTGAAGTTGTCAAAGTAAGGCAAAGAATTTCAGAGAAGCAAGTTTGTAGAAATGTATTCTATGTGGGTAAAAAAAAATAACTAGATTTTCTATTTCCAAATGATTACATGAAAATTTCTTTTTTGAACTCGATTACTGTGACGCCCCTGGCTCAGCGAGGACCCGTTACCCTGCAAAAATGTAATTTCTTTTCCATTCTTCATTTGTGGAGTATGTACTGTGAGGCAAGATTATGCATCAGGTAAATTTCACACTTTTTACTTAAGAATACAAAGATACTCAGCAGTATTCCCATTTGTCATCTGATCTCATGATCGTACAGTCATAACACAGTTGAAAAGTAAGACTTTAGCAGCTGTGATGTATGAAATATCTGACTTAAAAAAAAAAAACCTTACAGGAGATTCCTTTCATGATTCATCATACATATCTAAAGTTCAAGTGAATTAAATATATCTCTGAAAAATGTATGTCCTCATTTATTCATCAACAGAAACACCTTTCAACTTCAGGCATTAAAATATCAGGCCAACTCTAATGGAAATGTTATTCAATTTTGACATGTGATAAAGTGGATGGGATCTGACTTATGAAAGGGATAAAAAAAAGACACGATATGTGGCTGAAGAAAATGCACGTATTAAAAACGGAGAGGGACACAGTGAGAGTGACTTTGAAAAGGGCAGGGCCAGATACAGAGCAGCTAAAAGAAGAAAGGCTTCCCTGGAGACAGAGGTAGACCGACAAGGGGCTTAGAAAATGAGAAAGGAACAGAGGGAATGAATCGCTGCAAGAGTAGGAGTGGGAAAAAGGTTGAGACCTAAACTTTATTTGCTTTAGTCCAGACTGAAATGGAAAAAAAAAACACTTGCATGTAGTTCTTTTGGAGAGCAGTATCTACTTACAAAATAATCAAAATGACACAAACCTGCAAGAGATTTACCCTTGGACATGTGATTTAGCAACCCTAACAAGAGGTAATACAAAGGCCATTTGAGAGACTTGTGATTTTATTTTCAGGTCTTGCAAAATGTTATTTTCCCATGTTGCACTATTTGAAAAATAAGTCCCCAGTCTGTACCTTTACTTAGCCATATCTCTCTGTCTGAAGCCTGGAAAAACTGGGAGGAAAAACAGATGCACTGTCAGAGCAAATAGGGTGAAGCAGCCCTACATGCACACAAGTACAAGTGAAAGACAGGTGGGAAAAGTCAAGACTGAAGGTGCTTTCAAGTTCATGCGATATAGTATGTTGGTTAGAAATCAGGTTCAAAATATGGTTTATGTTTCACAAATTTTGGGGGACAAAAATGGGTTCAGCTGCTATCTGTGGGTACTCTGGCTGGACTCCAGCAACATAACAGATTTAGTCCAAGTCTTCTCTTGGAGGCTTCTTTTATGAAGTTACACTGCAATGTACAACTAGAAAAGCAAAAATTATAATTCACTAGACATACGAAAGAAGCAAATGCACTAAATGAAGACAGTTTGGTTGCAGTTTCCTACAGTTTAAGCTTATTCATTTAGGGGTTTTGGAATTAAAGCAGATCAGTTCAATCCAAACAGAAAAATGTTTGGATTCATTAGATGCATTCAAATCTAGCCTTAATACAATTGATTTAGGTTCTGATCAAAATAGCTATTTGCAGGTGTCACTGAGCAGACCGCTATTACAAAGTTATTGGATGCTAAATGCACCAAGGTCCATAAATCCCATATATTGATATTTCCTAACATGCAGTAAACAACTAGTGTGAACTTTATCAATCACTACATTTAAAGCAGAACTAAGAAGGAACTCTAAGTTAAACAATTACAAGTATTTGCCATGTTTTTTTTTTTCAAAATTAAAAAAATGATTATGATTTTTGACATTTTATTTCATTGTTGTTTTGTGATAAATTCCATTACAATGTAGATGGCAATTGCTTTCTTGGCTGAGAGTCCTCAGTGTTTTTGAACAGTGTTTGGGTGTCACAGAAATATTTCTGTGCTGCACACTATTTTACTGTTTCTGGAGCGTCTGTTGTTCCTTAATCTCTCTACTTTACTGTCTCTACTAAGTGAACACCTTTGAGGGTACGCTCTGGCAGGGCAGTTTTTCAGGACATGCACTAAAGACAGCAAGTGCATCTGTGATCACAAATGAAGCTTACTTGTTCCCTGTAAACCATTTTCTCAATTTTTTCCCCCTCTCCTTTGTTTTTCCACATTATGATTACTCACAACAACAGTCCTGGGCCACAGCTGCATTTCTTAAAACTTTCATTCCATCTTTGTAGTCAAAGTCTTCATTCATTGCAACTTCATTCTTCATTCCTCCTTGTTTTTAATCTTTCTTCCTCGCCCTCTCTGTTCTCGCCTGCAGCGCCCTACAATGCAAACACAACCTGTTCTGAGGGGAAGTGAATTATTGAAGCCGCTGCTGCTGTTCCCCCTGCTCAGAAGTGGGCCGCAGAGGAAGGATGGAGGCGGCAGAAGGGAGGGATAAGGGTGGATGAAAGAAATGGAGAGGATAGATTTGTTGGGAGGGATAGATGAATGAGGGGTTTCAGGGTGCAAAGATGCAGATGAATCTCATTTTGTTTACATAGTCCCTTACCAATTCAGCGGTAATGAATGACGGTGCTGGGGGTTTTACGAAAACAGATTTTGATATTTTGGGGGTAAAATTGCAAACAGGTTTAAAGGTAAAATAAAGTATTTTTTTAAATGATTTCACCTGATACCGTCCTACATCCCGTCATGCCATCATACATTCAGTCCGTCTGTCTGACACTTGCTGTTTTTTTCTGACTTCTTTTGCATTCTCTTTACATTTTATTCTGGTTTACATCATCTTGCTCTCTTTCTTGTTCGTTTTTTTAAATCACACACAAAATTTTCTTCTGAAAGTCAAAATGTTCTAGAAGGGCCAGAGTTTTGTTAGCTAAAGTATTCCTGAGAGTGTCAGTATTCAGCCCTAACGTAACAATACTTTTGAATTTCCATTTACAGCCACATTTATTTTGGAATATGTCTGTAGCATCTTTAAGAATCTCTGATTGTTTTGGTTTTCTCTTGGGTTTTAATTTCTGTTCATAGCTTTTCTTTTTTTTTTATTAAAAGTTACATAGTGCAGCTTTTAGCGATGTCTTGACCAGTAATGTATGGTGATAGTAAAATTATACTGGAGGTGATTCTGGAATCACCGCCTTCATGCAACATAGATCTGTGTATGGATTTGGTTCATATTGCTAACAGAACCCTTTGTCCTCGGTCTTCAACACTTTGAACTGTTTTCTTTTTTTCACCTCTGACATAAATTGATCCTCAAGTTGGGTTGGAGTTGGGTTGGAGCTTGGGGTGGCTCCGATCTGGGATGTAAAAGCAGCATAGGATGGTGGGGAATGTAAGCCCTGTGCAGAACAGGAGATGTCGAAGTAAAGCAAAGATTCAACAGCACTTACACTAACAATACATTACATTCATTTAGGCTCTATGTATTAGCTATTGGACAGAGTTGGTTCCACTGGATTTAACTTTTTGGGTTTCAAAATAAATGAGTGTGAATTAAAATTCAGAAGCACTACTTTGTGTTGATCTCTCGCATAAAATCCAAACGCAATACATTGAAGTGCATGGTTATGATACAAGAAATTGTGTCTGGGGTCAAGGCGTATGAAAGTAATTTTAAGTACTAAAATTCACTCAATAGATGGGGTGAACTCAATCAGGGTTGCATGGCTGGTTCTCTTCCTTATTTGAAAATCAACATAAACATATTTGAGTTTGCCAGTGTTTATTTTTTGTGAGACCTTTTCCGATGCTTTATTCAGCGTCTAGGCCTCTCAGCAGACATTGAGTGTCCTTAACAAATATTCTCTGCTGTGTAGCTTGTTATCATGATTGAAATGAATCACAAAGTGGAAGTGTAAATGCAGAAGGTTATGCACTGAACAGCTATCATGGCATTATCTCTTCTGTTTTCTCTCCACGTAGCCTATTAGTCGCTTAGAAACATGGGCTAAAGAGAAATCTCATACTTCTCTTTAGCTTTGAAGCCATCTGAAAATACCACTGTTGGTATAACTTCAGAATTGTTTGGTTATGTCTTTAGGCACCAGACTGCTTTGCAGTTTAATTAAACAAAGCTCTAGTTTGTCGAGAGGCTTTAACTCAGAAGGAGGAAAAAAAGGCAGTTTTAACTTTATCTAAAGAGAAATCGTCTGGCACTGTAATAGCATTCAGTTATTTGCCTGCAGGAAACTTATTTTATCTCTTCAGGAATTTGCAAAACAGAAAGAGGCTTAATTTTAGAGCATTTGTCAAAAAAGTGCATCCAGCGATTTGTAGGGCAATATATTAGCAGACCAATAAACTAGGCCACGTTCTGACACCTTTTTAAGATATTGGCCTTTGGCTTCACCAGAGCAGACTTGGTCAATAACCAGGAATGAGAGAGCAACATGCTGCTGGTGTGGCTGTAAGACAGGAAAAGTTTGAAATGTGACACTACAGCCTCCTGTCAGTCAAACAGCTACATGCAAACCTCAAAGAATGAAACTTCTGTGTGCTACTGGATTATTCAGAAAAACTGTCAGTCAGTTGTAGCTTTAATCAATCAATCAATCAATCAATAAATTAAGCTTGATATCACACAGAATAGTGGAACACAAATGCTAAAATGGGCAGACCAACTTAAAGATACACATTACAGATGATCAAACCAAAACACCCGCCAGAAATAAGGAAAATGTAATGTTCTTAGCACTCATGAATGTTTCCCCCTGCCACATTGAAACCTAAAATCGTGTTCATTTTAAATTGTACACATTCCTAGCTATGAGAAATGACTTGGAAAAATCTAAATGGCTGCAATAATAGCAGTTGTAAATGTGTATAAAATAAGCTTTACTATTTTCTTTATTGACCTTTAGTATTTTAAAAACACAAATATCATTTGCGAGAGAGGAGAAGTTAGTCCTGTTCCATAACAGCCACAACTTTAAAAGAAAATAAACTATTACTTTATTGTAAATCCTTAATTTTTGTGTGTGTGGGCAATTATTGCCACTTTATATTGCTCATTTTTCTGACTTTTCTTGAGTCCTTACAATTTTCTCCAAGTACGTTTTATTCCCTCACCTCCTGCCAGGCAAATGAACAAAGGAAAAGATAAAATGTGACTTTTTTTCCTTTTCTTAATTTGTACCAAGGCATTAGCAACCATTCTTAAAACATCAAACTGACTTCTTCATGTTTATGTTCCATAATTAGTTTTATCTTAGCTTTTAACAAGATGCAACAGGACCCCTGCTTAAGAACATGTGACTCATCTGCTTTTATCATGATGTTTGATGACCATCATAATGCACAAACTCTGAGTGCCGGGAAGATACGTTAACATTTCAAGTCTGTGTTGGTATACTTTTATCTCACTATGAACCTGTAAAGACTCAGATTGTTAGAAATACCTCTGTCCTCAACAGGCTGAAGATGGTCTTGTGTAACTGGATTTTCTGGGCTGGAAGTTATTTGGTTTGTTGGAGCATGGAAGCATCATTGTAATTGTTTTTTATTTAAATTTAATGTTTTTTTTCTCATAAAAAACATTAAGTTAATTAAGGTGTATCTATTTTACACATTTTTTGCTACAGCTGTATTTGCTTAAAGTAAAATTTGTGCAATGATCTAACTTTTTTATGCATTTTTTTTTTTTTTATGGAATTGAATTTTGTGGCTAAAAAAAATCAATGTGCTGCGATGTGGAACCGGTTAATTACCTGGTTCTTGATGAATCTACTTTGGCTCGTCTTTGATGCAGATATTGCTCTTTCTGATCTCTTTGACTACTCTTATGTAACTTTTAGCTCTTGACTGATGTACTTGGGCATGAAAAGTATTTTTAAATAGTCTTATTAATTGCACAATGGCAGCTGAAAATTTTAGATATGGATAGGAATATAATTTGTGTATCAAATGATTTTGTTTCACTGTGGGATTATTTAATCATCTCTGATTTACATGGTCTTCACACAACTCTGTCAGCTTGACAATTTTGAGGACCCCAGGCAAGAGTTGCATTATTCTTGAGATACTTACTCATGAGTAGATATTAGTGTGGGCAACGATGAATAAAGTCTGATTAGGAGTGACACTCAGACAGGTCAGTTCTCCATGATGTCATCAGAGTACAATTATCATGCCAGTCATGAAGGAGGAATGGACTCTTGTCTGCCTGTAGTTTTGATTTCTTGGTCTGTTATTAAATGTCGGTGTTTGTGAACCTCTGTAAGTGAAATCGGTTTAGGCAAACGAAGAAGGCTGGATCATCTGTGTGAATCTGTACATATGTGGAAGAAACATTGCACATCTTTGTCATTGAGCCTTTGGTTACATCTCTGAGTTCATGCATTTGAATGCCTTCTCTGACTTACTCTGCTTGAATTACCTACTTGAAAACTATTTTCACTGAAATTCGTCAGGATCTAAGGCAGAATCCAAATAAATGCAGCTTTGGATTTGTTTTGTGAGCAAGGTGCCTATCTATTTTGTCTTTCATTTCTCATACTAACAAGCACTCTCATGGACTTTAATGCACAAATTTGCTTCTTCTGTCAGTGTGGTTGATTTATTTCACCCCTTTAACTCAGCTGTTATTAGAAATGCAGACGGATCAGTATGATTGTTTCTTAATGTGAAACTCCCTTTCAAATGTAAGGTTCATAATTCATTTATATACTGATCATTTATTCATAATTAAGTGTTATGTCTTCCCTCAATTTCATTACTGCATGGCTTTAGATGTGCTGTTAATTTGGAGTTCATGTGCTCTTCTGTACATTCACAGTTAATGTGGATCTTCATGTAAAGTTAACTACTTTAATGTGACTTCCATTTTAGTTTAATGGATTCCCTAACAGTCCAATAGAGGACAAAGGCAGTCAGTGTGATGGACTCTCATTCAGACAATGTTTCTAGCCTATTCACAATGTTTAATTGTTATTGCGCTGTCATCAAATCTGGGCATATCATGTATTCTCTATGTTAGGCTATTTCTTTGTTTCCTAATATTTTCTTAAATAAGGGTTTGTGTTTGTTTCTAATGCTGTTTTGTAAATGACGTTTTGGACCAATGACAGTTGCCTGATGATTTGTGTTGCCATTAACAGTGCTCTTTGGCCAGTGGATCTTCCTAATATTCACTGTCAGGTAGTTTGAAAAATTAAGTCATTACTGATGTTTGTAAAGGACCACAATTTGCAAATTAGTAAATTTAGGTTTAATAATATTTAATACAAATGGACCTCGTGACCTCGTTTAGGTGTTGGAGGGTAAGTTTAGTGATTTTTATACATTTTCCTTCTCAGTTGTGCTCAAACTTGTCGTTCAGGTTTGTTGTGTATTCAGTTTTAGGACCAAATGTGTCTGGGGAAAATGAAAAAAGTGACAATAGGATAAAGACGTCTCGAGTTACAGCTGCTAACTTGAGTCACTCTTAAGTTGCAGAAATCAAAAGAACTTCAGACTACACTCAGGCTTGCGTCCTAAAGACTGAAAACCTGACTTGTACTCCTGGTCTGAGATTTGAGTCTGTAATTTTTATTGCTGTTGCTGCGTATACGTTATTATGAAATGATGCACTTGAAAATTAGCCAGTGATGTTTGTAGATTATTGGCCATTACTTGCTCATAACAATCTATGAGCCATGAATCTCTTTTCAACAAAACACTGTGTTTAACGACTTTGAATCATCTCAGAGCAAATGGACATAAATTACATCTATCGTTTTCTCACTATTAAGCTGATTGTCAGTGCAAGGATACCACAAAACACTTCCTGTCCCATTCATTCAGAAGTTTAGGGCACATCTTTTTTACTCAATATTTTGTCTTGATGCAAATCTGTTACTTAAATTTGAGCATCTTTGCTATTTAGAATTGAGAGCAAATATTGACTCAGGAAATAGTGAAACGTTTTGGTGCTCAAAAAGTACAAACACATTAATAAATATATGAAATAATTACCAACAACATCAATGCCATTCCAGCTGTTTTTTCCCCCCCTTTTTGTTTCTTTCAGATCCAATCAGGGATGTTGAGCCCTATCACCTACATCCATTCACCAACCTCTACAAAGTTTGCACTGCTTGCAAGTGCAATAGCACTGTTAAATTGGACACGTGAAGTTCAGAAGATCTTAATTAAACAGCTCCAACCCTGTCAGAATAAATTGCCTTTGAGATGGAATTTCTCTCTCACTGTCTTCGCATGCTGCTCACAGTCGAACTGGGACAGATGTAAAGCCTATCGCTGGCTTTGGGGGTGTTGGTGTCTTTACACAGTACTTGATCACAGAGGAGTCATTACAGAGGCTGAAGGGGGTAACAAGGTCAAAGCTTTCTTCTTGGCTCTTTTGCTTTCAGCTAATCAAACTCTGAAGTTCATTTTTTTCCAGATGACTAACAATTAAAATACAGGTGATAGATTTCATACTCAGTAGAAACTTAGATGTACGCTGGAAAATGAAACCACCATTTTTGCATTGTGTCCATTGATTATTGTTCATGTGGTTAACAAATAATTATTTTTTTTATTGGATAATAAAAGAGAACACTTTTATAATGCAAGGGAATTTGGTAAATAAGATATTGTTGCCAATTTGGTAGAGGAAGAAAAAGTTGAAATATATCTTAAGTATTTCTCTTTTTAACATTGCAAAACTGTTCTAACAAACGTATACAAAGTTTTCCACGTTGGCATTGGTGACGTTTATCTTTAATCCCATCAGAAAAGTTGGGGAAAGAGTGGACTAATCCAAAAGCTTTGTTATGGATTTATGAAAGACCTACACTAAGTTCCAAATGTCTGCAAGGTAAATTGTATTCCTTGTCAGAAAGGAATATCTGATGATCACATAGTCTGCTCCTAACCTGTTTTCTGGAGATCTCTGTATGTTAGCAGTCAACTTCTAACTAAAACAAGCTGATCATGATACACTGAATGCCCCCTATTTAAAGACACCAAATCTACTCCAGCTCTATTTCTACAGGACTTAACATTAAAATACAGATGATCATTGTTGCGATTCCATGAGATACTTTAGAGCACGGGTGGGCAACTCCAGGCCTCGAGGGCCGGTCTCTTGCAACTTTTAGATGTATCTCTACTTCAACACACGTGAGTCAAATAATTAGGTCATTAGCAGGACTCTGGAGAACTTGACTGCACTAAGGAGGTGATTCAGCTGTTGGATTCAAGTGTGTTGGACCAGGGAGACGTCTAAGAGTTGCAGGACACTGGCCCTCAAGGACCATGATTGCCCACCCCTGCTTTAGAGGGTATGGTTTACCAAAAGACCATTTTGAGTTTAAATAAATGTGTTTCCAGATGAGTGGAGTCTGAAAAGAATATTGCAACATTTCTCACAAATCCATCTTTGTATTTCTGTTTTTTTTAAATAGACAAATATTTGCACATGCAAACACACAGAGACATGTTCAAGTCAAGTCTACCAATTCTCCACAGGACTCGTTCTGTGAACCAAATATTGAATTACTTGTGATGCTCCAGGAGGAGTGTATCATAAGGAGAAAATATGGAGCAAAGGTCCATCAAGCATATTGACTAGGAGGATCACACACAACACACACACGCTACTGTTGATTCAGGCATGCACACACATTATTGAATAAGAGCAGGCAATGCTCTTCGTTCTGTTGTGGTTGTAATAGCCTCATTATTCAATGTGCTCTCTGCTTATACTTTCAGCGAAGCCAAAGGGAGAAAAATCAGAGCCTATTAAACACACATGCAAAAGCATATGGCTCATACGTGCACATATATGCTCATATTCCTTTACAGATCCTGGTTCACCTACAATTTGTTCTTCTCTGAACTCCTGCTGCTTGCTAACATAATACTAATATGCAATGTCACTATTCAGATGTCTTTTTATTTATTTATTTACATTTTTCTCAAGTGAAGGCAGCAGTCCAAAAATATATTCTGACTGAAGCATCAGTACATTTTGTTGCTTAGATTGTTTAGATTTAGCTTTTTTAATTAACTTAGTTATTTGAATTAAAAAAACAAATAACTTGAGAAATCTGGTTGACCCTCAGAGGAGGTCAATCCATCCATTTAGTTAGCTTTAAAGGTTTAACCATCCATCCCTCCCTGGTCTCTATGTGCTTGTCCTTGCAGAATTGTGGGAGTGAGGTAGGTGGTGCCCATAGAAAATAGTGTGCGTGCATGTTGGTTAGTTTATTCGTTCTGAGAGACTGCACATCTATCCAGGAAGTATTCCTCCAAAAAATATTTCTTGTGACAAACACAAGTATGAATTACATCAAAAGGTTCCTTGGTTCAAATCCTGGTCCTGGGTCTTTCTGCATGATCTTCCTATGCATGAGTGAACCCACACCAGGTACTTTGGCTTCATCCCATAGTCTAAAAACATGACTGTTAGGTTCATTGGTCTTTCTAAGTTTCCCTTAGATATTAGTGTATGTGTGTCTGTGACGGAGTGACAACATTGTCAGGAATGTACTCTGCCTCTCGCTCAATGAGTGAATAATCAAGGGAAGTAGTGAAAACGCTGGGATTTAGATAAACTAAATGTGCAGCCCTGTGTAGGTATTGGAAAATAAATTATTTTTGAGCATAATTAAGGTGGTACTAGGATCCAAAATGTTTTTTGTGCTCAACAGATGTTTGGAAAACTATTTTGGGATGTAGTGGACCACACAGGAACCCTAAAGTTAAACAAAACTGACTTTTATAGGCACTTAGACACATGATGGTCAAAAAATATTATTCTGACACTCCCCAATTTGACTTCCACAACAGCCGAACAGCGCCAAACACAGTCATGCACATCATGGTTCTGTAGAAGTAAAGATTAATGGTATGATAAACCTTTTTGGGAGTGATATGGCACATAATCAAGTATAGCAAAGTCTGTTGGCAGGGAGGCTTTGTTTGCTTGTGATCAGGGGAGATAATACAACCTTAGCTTTCAGGGAATAACTAAGCCCATGCTTTAATGAATCCATTTGTCAGTTGAATGATCTCTCTTTGTGAAAGTCATAAGCCTCTTGTCTCCATGACTTTGATATTCACACATCTTGTTAATTGCCATGGCAACACAAGCCACTGCTACAGTGAGTGTTGGTGCTAAAAAAGGATCTATGATCAAACAGATGTGCCACAAAAAGTCAAGTGGATTTCAAGAGATTGTGTGGATACTTATAAAGAAACAGTTTGAATGGATGGATGTCATAAATAATGTTTTGTTTGTTTGTTTTTGGTTTTTTGCACCAACATTGACACTCATATAGATTGTCTACAAGCTTTTTTAGAAATACCTTTGTTGGGTAGGGTGAGAGGGTATGGCTGGGCTTCCTTGCCAGCAGAACAGGTCTAGTGTTATCATGAGCCCAACTTTTAACAAAAATAGTTCCAGATTGTCACCACTGTCAACACATTTGGTCCTCTTGTAAATGCAGATGGGTTATAGGTGTTATTGTAAAGTGATGTGAGACAACTTGAATTTAGCAACATTTTTACATTTATATTGCTTTATTTTAATGCTGCTCATGTTTAGATCAAATCCAGAAAAATGTGTACCTTTTACAGTTTAGATTCTCACAGCTGCTCTCCAAGAAAACCTGATGGTCCAGTCTCTGTGTTGTCTTGGCCTTATTTGTTGTGTAGATAGTTAGAGCAGAGCTTCTCAGCTAATTAACACCCCAAATGGGAACTAATCAGATGCCAAGTGCTCTAATAAAAATGAAAGTCAGTGGTAAAAAGAACTCTCCGCAGGGGATAGAAGGGAAATTTGAAGATGTGAGTCTCTGTATGTGTGTTTAGGAGCGTAGGGGTGTGTGTGTGTGTTAGCTATTCTATTTAGGACCTTCTCTGGCATATTTACTAACCTTCTGACGATCAATGGGCCTTATCAGGACCAAAGGCCTATTGCAGTGGATAGCCTTGTTTTAAGAATGTATTGTGAATTGCAAATATATTAAGATTACTGGTCAACACAATACGAGTAGAAATTTGAACCTGATTCAATAATGTAGTTTAATATTATAAGAAAATGTTAAACAGGTGATCTTATGTGCTAGTCTGAATTAATGGTAAAGTAGTCGTTCTTAGTGCTGTAAACTGGAAGTCAGATTAATGTCCCTTAAAGAAGATCAAAATCTCATTTCCAGATGGTTAGTTGATCCTTCGATGCAAGAATCGACTGACCCTCCTATGTCAATAAGGTATGCTGAGCCTATTGATGTCAGTTGTCCTTTGCTATTCAGAACAAGAACATACAAAAGACACATAACTCAAAAAACATCACAGAATGTGTTGGTCTTATGTTTAGACCAACACATTCTTTTCAAAACGTTTGCATACTTTGCAAGATTAGATCCATGGAGGACCTTTAGATATTTGCTTTTTCTTGCATTTGGAAATCTTTGGCAGAATGTATCAGGTCAGAAAGACATGAATCACTGCCACAAGTTACTGCTACAATCAAGATAACATACTTCGATTGATCACCTGTCAGCATTCAGTAACCAGTAAAAATTCAATGCCTGACATATTTAAAGCTCTGTAAACAGCTTTTATCAGATTCTAATTAATTAAATGTTTTGACCCTACATCATACTTTTGTTTTTTCCATTGACCACAAATGTCTACTTTGAGTGAAAGACCGTTGAGTATGTGAGGGATTTACCACTGATTCAGATTAGCACATGATTGCCAACATTATTTAATGACCATTGATTAATATTGAAATAAATTATTTAAATTGTACATTATGTTATGCGTTATGACTTTATATATAATACATATATTATAAAGAGTTTACTATATTCTTTTATAGAGAAGCAGCTAA
Organism: Brachyrhaphis roseni; assembly: GCA_903066815.1. Lineage (NCBI taxonomy): Eukaryota > Metazoa > Chordata > Actinopteri > Cyprinodontiformes > Poeciliidae > Brachyrhaphis > Brachyrhaphis roseni. The sequence continues at coordinate 41,281 of CAEFZY010068626.1, forward strand.
GTAAAAAAGAGTAACTTTAAAATCTATTACTTGAAAGTAAAAGATTTTTTAAAAAAAATTGACTTTGAATCAAATGTAGAGATTTCTCATAATAGCTCAATGATCTGGAAAAGTCACCACTGGACTTCTGAACCAAAGAACTTTCAGACAATCTTTATAAGTCTATAAAAGTGCAATAAAGTACCAATTTCTGAATAGGTTTTAGAATTTGACAGCCTTTGGTTTCTTTATTGTTAAGTTTTGAGTAATTTAAAACCTTTTTAAAATAGCAATCAGCTAATGGCCAGGCAATACTTTTGGAGTTTCTTTTACAACAAAGCTTAATTACTGTTTACTAGTAGACAATAACCTAAGGTGGCTGAAGGCCGAGTCTAGGATTAAGTGAAAGTTGAACAGCTCTGCTAACTATTTCTCACTGCCTGTAAGGTTTTATATGAATTACTCTGAGTTGTTTCACCTCATCCAGCATCTGCAGGATGTGAGCGCAGATTTTTTCCGTTTTGTTGGGTTACATGAAAGCTTTTCTACTGTCCCAGGCAATGCAAACATCTATGATTCCCTGTGTGATCTATTGATGAATTAGTCTCTTAAGCTTTCGCTTACATCCATTTCCCAGGGAGGGGAGGTAGGCAGGACAGATTAATTTGTAAAGAGGGTTGCCGTGTCCAATCGACGCACTTTCCCACTCACACACCGGTACTCCCAAACACACTCAGTTGTGAATGCTCGCACAAAGCTGTAAAACATAATACACACATTACGTGGACAGAAAAAACCAACACTACAAGGTCAGTTCTGATATTACTTCAGCCTATTTCCAGCAGAACAGACCTCCCTCACAGGAACTGGCCTATCTGAATGTTTTATCTCGAATAGAATAGCTTACATGAAACTCAGACCTCCGCTGGGATCATTCTTTCTCTCTGTGAAAGTGTGATTTTGCACATACTGTGTGCATATGCAGAGACTCCCTGATGCCATTGTCTGAGAGTATGTGTTAACTATTGTGTGTAATACATGTCCGTGTTGAAGTTTTCTACTTGTATCCCATGTTCCCTTTGCAGTTCATCATGGTTTTTTATGAATTGGTTGGAATGGTATTCAAAACATGAGCGCCTGAGAGAAAGGTGATCACTGATAATTTATGAATTATTAACATTAATGATTTCTTTTGGGTTGTTTATTTTGCTAGGCATGTACTATTACATCTCAAACTGAATATTGCTTAAAGAGATATATTTTTTGGTAGTCATCTCAGAAACTGAAATTCATTATATAGAATCATCACACATGAAGTGATAAATTCCAAGTCTTTATTTCTTCTGATCTTGATGAATAAGATTTACAAAAAATTAAAACCCACAATTATTGTCTTAGAAAATTATTTTCACAATAATAACTGTGAAATAACAGTTATTTATTAGAGTGTGACATTAATAACATCATTCCTCAAGAAGCTAGTGGTTCACAGGCTTCTGTATCTAAGTACATTAACAGAAAATTGAGTACAATCTATTACTTGGAAGTAATAGATTGTAAGTAATAGATCCATCATAGAAGGAAGATGTGTGGTAGGAAAATATGCATCAGCATCAGGGAGAAACACAGCTTTGAGAGGATCGTGGAGCGTTAACAGCAGACCTGGACTCAGGATGAAAAGAGCTGGTCTGTTGTGCAATTGTCCCGAATCCTGTCTTCAGATGAAAGTAAATTCTACATTTTGTTTGGAAATAAAGGTCCCAAGGTCTGGAGGATGTGAAGATAAATCTCTGTAAAATGACTTTTCCACTTTCTGAGATGACTGACAAGAAACATTTCATTTTTATGCAATATTTACATTTTTTAAGATGTACTAATAATCGTAACCTACGAAAAGTACAGAAAAGTTCATGAGCTCTGTATTCTTTAGGAAGGTTGATGCTTTGATTCTGTAAATGAGCCACAGGCTGGCTTGCAATTTTTTACTATTTCTACTAATTTCATAGCTTTGCTGGCATGTATATGTTTTAAACCACTTCTTTTTTTTGTGCAACTGTATTAACAGTTCATTACAAAGAGATGCCAAAGACCCCTTTAGGTCCAGGGACCTTATTCCTCTTGCTGTTTATCTTCAGGAAATAAATGTGCATATGTGAACTAACGGTCAGAATGAGGTCATTTTACTTGATACACAACCAAAATCAAAGCACATAAACTGGTATTACAAATTTTAGCAGAACAATTTTGGTTTTTAAGATTAAGTTACAATCAATAGCTTTCTGAGCACAAACTGAAAGAGCTTCAAAAAGAAGCAAACAGATCTGAATGTCCTTCATTTGCTGTCAGCAGGCAAATTGCAGACTGAAGCTGAACGTCTTTGTGGCTCATTTCACACCCATTTTGAGACTTGAGGGAATCCTCTTAAAAACTAAATGTTCTTACAAACCTGGATAAACTTAGTGTTAAAATTGCTAAAACTTAAGAAACAAATTGTATATGAACTCAGAATGAATTCATAGATCCAAAGGACAAAATAGTTTTCCATTTATTTATTTTAGTGTGATTTGAGAAATGCAGGCACAACGTCACTTACTCATACATACGCTTGAGTAGTTGATGCTGATGCAAATGTTCAGGAAATGTTGTTCTTAAACACAGATAATGCATCTGTAAATAAACTCTGAAGTAGAAAGCAAGGAAGTTTGGCCACACACACAGCACACATTCCTTTAAACATTACAAAACGCTCCTCCAGGTTTTGTAGATAGTTTTTGAATGTTGGTGAAATCAGCTTTTTACTGCTTAAGGTTTTCTGTGGAGTTTCATTGCCTGTACTCTGTGCTTATTGATCCTGGTATATATACACTACGCTAAACAGCTCCTAAATTATTCACTCTGGTTAAATAGGGCTTTTCCATTATTCAGAAGTGTAGCACAGTGTAATTAATATTGTAGAGATATGTGACAGACCGGGTGGCATTTCACTCAGTGACAGCACATCGTTCGCTCTCCACTTTCACTTTCTCTCCTCATATTTGTCACCGTCTTCTTTTGTGTTCTCCTGTCCTGTCCTTCTCTTGTGAAGTATTTTGGAGAGGCATACTTCAATTAAATATCTTCTGGACTTAGGATCAGAATCAGTTTTATTGGCCAAGTTTGTGCACACAAGCAAGGAGTCTGACTGGTTTCACACGCTCTCCTATTTGTTTTCTCCTAATTACTTTCTTTGATAGCTAACTGAGCACAAACTGAATGGAAAAACTCCAAAATTAGATTCGTTTGAACCAAATTTTTCCCTTGAACAATCTGTTTTTAACGGAGCCCCAAGGGGACATGGAGGATTTTTTTTTTCTTTTGCGTTACCTCGCACAAGGTTTTGTATTCTCTCTCAATAATGTACTAATCATAATTGAATATTATGATTACTGTAAATCTTTCTTACAGTGGCCATCGTATTTTCTGCTATTCTACAAGGTTTTTGTAAGACCTATCCAGGTATGCTAATATCTCATGAAATTTCATATTTTTCTTTATAATAGAAATGCACCACAAACCTATAATATAAACAAAAACTTTATGTAAGAAGGAAAGAAATAAAAAATACATCCAAACTATTTGGGCTATATCTGAGTTATTATCACAAGGTAATAAGTCATCTGACAGTTTTGATTGTGTCTTTTTTGTGTTAGTAGTCTGAATGGTTTAAAGGGACATTTTCATGTGCAGTTTCATCTCAATCTTACACAAACCGACATAAACATGCAGTGACTAAATTGATTTTCAATCAATGTTTTGCATGATAAACACGTTCCGTAGTTTTCTCCTCTTGTCTGTTCTGTAAAAAAGTAAGATGAAACATTACCCACTTGAAAATTTTTAAATGTACCTGCTCTCACTTTTAAAGCGCTGTCTCTGTTCAGATAACAAAAAAAAAAAAAAAAACAGATTTTCTTTTGCTCATATTTTAAGCCATTGTCATCTAATAAAACTTCCATTTACTTAAGTTGAATACAGCGTCTGTGCTGTGATTTCTGCCGGATTTACATGCCAATGATGAGTTGGGGAGAAAATTAAAAGTGGCAGACTGTCTCAGTGGTTCTCTCTCAAGGCTTCAGCTTGCCTTCCTTTACTTTGTCATGCCAGTAGTGCTGCTACACAAGACAAACTACATCCCAAGGGCTGATCTTGTGAATTCTCTGCTCAGTGAAGTAGCAAAGGTTCGTCCTGAGTCTATACATTTGTTGCTTTTTGGTTTGTCTGAAACATAGCTATTTAAGGAAATAAAAACAAACAAGGTAGCTGTTTTAGAATTAGATTTATAGGCTTTTCATGCAAGTAGAACATTTAAATGTGGCTACCAAATATAGAAAATTGTTTGAGTAGTTTTGGCACAATCAGTAGTAGGGACTAGCACTTTGTCGTCATTAGTTGTTTGGCGTTTGTTGCAGGTAAAAACACACAAAAACTTTTGTATATTTTTCCACCATAATTTTTAGTAACGGTTAAATTTGTATTAATTCACTTGTTTAGAGTTTGTGCTTTGATTCTTAATCCTGTAACTAACAATGCATTCATATTTGTTTTGTTTTTTGTGGTAGCATTTCTCTTTTGTCTTTCTCTCCTCACTTGTTTCCTAGGAGTAGTCAATCATAGATTTCTTTGACTTTATTCCTTCATTTTCACTTATTTCTATTTCTCAAAAGGTTTCCCTCTTTAACTCGGCAGCGAAAAGAAGTCATCTGGCTTCCTGCCTTCAAAATGGCCGCCTCAAAAAAGCCAATTTTGTTACCTTAAGAAGCCTTACTGTGGAAGTAGATCGACAGATTTAACATTTATTTATTTCTGAATCGACGTTGATTCAGAAATAAATAAATGTTCATTGTCCAAAACACTTTGAAAACTTGCACTTTAACTTGTATTATTATCTTTAAAGTGCTTGTACATAATGGAAACTATTGATGCACAAACCATCATCTGTATACATTAGATGTGTGTTTTTTGTTGGCAAACTAAAATATTTGTATTACTTCAATTTCATAGGTGAAGATTGACTCTTCTTTTCTTAGATATTTTACACACAACATAGAGCTGAAACACAGTCAAACTATCTGATTTGGTGATAAATTCTAGTTATAATTTAGATTTTGGACATTTCCCATCCAGCCTAGTCCCTACACGATAACTAGTGAGCTGCATGCATGGTTGTGCTTGTTTTAAATGGTGATGATCCTGTTGGTGGGACTGCACCTTCTAAAAACACAGCCACAGGTTATAGACAGGCAGCTGGGAGCACGATGCTCACAGATGTTGTCAGTTAGAAACAGAGAAATGTTTTTGCTTTTGCTCTTCTTCATCATTCGGCCAATTAGGAACCATCTCTGCTTTCTCTTCTTGACGCAGCTCCCCCACTCTTGTCAAAGTTCTTAGACAAAACACAGATGAGAAGACTTCAAAAGACTCGGTTGTCTTGTTTTTGCCCCTCCTCCCTGTTTTTGAAGCCCAGATTGAAAGTACAGAGCCTCCTTTTTATGAGGCATTTGTGCAAAGAAAGAGAAAGACGGGGAAGAAAAAAGAATGTGAACAGAATTTGAAATATGATTGAAGTCATTCAAAAGTTAATTTGGACAAAAAATTGAATATGTCACCGACAGAGAACGACCCTGTGCACAACATTGCAATCAATTAGAAGGCACAGATGTCTATTTCCTCTGTGTTTCAGTTGGCTTCTCATTTTGTTTTGTTTTCCAGCCGGGTTTTGAGTGTGATCCTCTATTCTGGCAATGCATTTGGGGGCTTAAATTCTTGTTAGCTAAGTCAGTATTGGATGGATTCTCACTTGACAAGCTATCCACTGGAACCTTTATCAAAAATCAGAGCCTCCCATAACTGAAAGACTGCCGCTTGGCTGGAAGAAATTTGCACAGTGACATGGGCTATTGGAAATATGACCAATTACAATCTCTTTACTGTACTAACTAATCTTTATTTGTGTAATGTATTTATTATTTTTCATGAAATTTTCTTTAGCGTTGTTCCTTTTGTTCTTCTGAAGCTCTTGTGTACAAATGGTGCTAAGTAATAAAAAAAATCCTTTGTCTTATATGTCAGACTTAACAAGGTGCCAAAATACGACAACTCCAAAATATTTCATGATAAAAGTAAACATTTTCCATATGCAGCCTGGCGTAGGCATGCTGTGGCTCTCAGTGTAAAGAGTATTAAATATGTGATCTTGGCTCCAACTATAAATAAATATGTATTTCCATGCAATAAATATGAAACTTGCTCATGTTTGTAAAGAAAATATTTTTTAAGTTGCAATAGATGAGAAAATGATAGACTGTGTCAATAATGGTCATATTTTTTGTACTTGTTGACATATTCCACTTAGATTACATGTTCAGTAGGATTTATAGTGTAGCTTAGTCAGTGTTATGTGATGCATGCTTATAAACATATATGAGCACTAGCATCTTATGTTCGTCCAGGAACTCACAACCCTCTGAGATGGGCTTTAAATAAATCACATCACATAAATCATGCCAGTCAGTGACATTAACACAGCTAAATAGATCTATGCAGCCACAGCAGACAAGAGGAACACCCTGTAGAGTGAAGCTGCATGAGCATTTCCTTTCTTGGATTTTTTATTTATTTATTCTGCTTTGGTTTGGTTTCTTGGATATTTTTGCCATATTTCAGGCCTTTTAAGTAAAAAATTAGACAAAATATGGACACTGGGTGGCTCAGTTTCTAGAGCTGCATGTGTTCCTCTTTTCTTTTCACCCTCTTTCTTGAAAAACTACTGTTTATTGAAGGCCACTAGAGCCAAAAAAATGACAAAACAATGTGATCCTAAATAGTGTTGAAAGCAAGTTTAAACTGACATGAACTGTTATACAAGTCAGGCATGAACAGGCCGTCTGCCATACCAGGCAAAGCCTGGTGGGCCGGTGAACATTTCTGGCTCTAGGCTTTCTTAATTTAACCAAGAGTATACCGTATTATAAATCACTGTTGTTGACCACGATGGCCCATTTGTTGATTATTATTATTTTTATTTTTTTGAACGACAGAGCTGATCCTATAAAATTTCCCAGACCTCCTTGGTGTCTGGGAGATATTGAAAACAATATCTTTTGTTTTCAAATAATTCTGAGTTCTCTTGGTGTCCAAAGTTGTGTTATTCTAGTTTGCCGTACTGTTGCAGTTTTCAGTGACCCAGCTTATAGTTTATTTTACCATGTAATATTAGTAATACATTGCTTTGCCAAAATAGATGATTTACCATTGGTAGGTAAATCCTCTGTTTTTCATACTTTAACGTCACCATTTTATGATGCGTCCTTTATTTTACATGGCAGTATGACTATGTAATAGTAATACTATGATCATATCATTCCCATATTTTATAAACAGTATAAAATATGCATTTTATAAGTAGTATTTTATACAAAGACATTGCTTGATTTTAAACAGTCCCTGTTTGAAGGCTTTCTTCACCAGAACCAATGCAATTAATGTAAGACACAATAGATACAGTACTGGTTGTTGTGTCAATTGAAAATTGCTATAATATACTTTTTTATGGATATTTTTAATAAATAGTTTAAAAAAAATTAAATCATAAAACCTTCCGTTTGACCTGGGACTTTCTAAACCCAGCAACCATGTTATGATGATCCTCAGCCAGCTGTTAGGTTTTAGCTGCTTTCTGCTCCACTTCCAATGAAGAGCTCATCCGGGGAAGGTCTTTATCTGATGAATCATTATGGATGATGGTATTGGTTGGCACACACACACGCATACACACACATAGTTCTATCTATCTTTCTATCTTCACAGGGACATCGCATTGACTTCCATTCATTTGCATGACCTATCCCTGACCTTAACTCAAACCTAACCATTATCACCATGTACCCATCCTCTTACCCTAAAATGGTGCCTCTTTTCATGGGACACACAACATAGCATTTGTTGGGACCACACACGTACAAACACATACATGCACGCATATACATACATATCGTGTTCTTGTTGGAAGAATTACATCAACACATGCTTTATTTCATTTTCACACATTAATTTTATGAACATGTCATTATGCTTAGGTGCACTTGGTTAGTTTGTTTTTCACCTCACTCATTAAAAAGAAAATATTTTGTAGTAAAACTCACTCCTGTGATTCATTTCTGATTCTCTGACTCGCAGTTGTCCTTCAAAACCTTTTTCCTCTTTACCCTCCTTTCCTTAATCTACTCTGATATTCTTCACACTGGACAGCATGCACAAGAAGTGGGACAACTATTTTTAGAAGGGTCATGTTTGTTGTAAATTATAAGCCTCTCCACCATGTGGTGTATTAGTTATGCTTGTATGAACGGATTTATTAAGCGTAGTTTCAGGCTGGGTTGCTTTCAGATGAGACAGATTTACAATTTCACAAAACAGTTGTTAACATGCATTGTCTTATTTTTTTTTTTCCTCTCCCCCGCCTCTGCTTCTCACACACACTTTTAGTAGCTGTAATTACCTTTGCTTGTCTTCACTAGAGACACCAGATGTTGTCCTTCTGGATACCTTAATAGTCTCCCACAATTTTCAGCAATGCATCAGTACTAAATCATGACTAAGTGGACTCTTCCTATAACGGTGTACTTTTTGATTTTTACCTATGAATTACGTAAGTCAAGAACAACTGCTAAAAAAATCAATTGATATTACTAATTTGTGGAGAGACTTATTCTCACTGGCCACTATATTAAGTACAACTGTGCAATTGCCGGTCACCACATAGTGTTTCAAAAAACATGTCAAAGCATTAAGGCATCTAGATAGGTGAAGAAGACTTGTTGAAGTTCAAACTAAGGATACAAATGGGAAAGAAAGGCACATTTAGGTGGCTTTCAATGCAGAATAGTTGCTCTTATTGTTGACAGACTAATTTGTCAAATTATAGAAACTTCGTAGCATTTTTCAGACCAAAAACAGCCCCAAAAAGAGAAAATATTCAGTAAATGACAGTTGTGCAGATGAAATGTCTTAAGATGCTACAGGTTTGAGAGGAATGGGCAAACTGGGATGACATTGTGGAAAGGAAACAATAGCTCAGCTAACTAGTAAGATATGCAGAAAACCATCTCTCAATACGTGTACCACCTTTATAGTCAAATAACTTTTATGTAACGGTGTCAATGTCCCACAGAGATTAAAAGAATTAATGCCCAACAACAATTTCACTCTAAAGAAAATAGTTGAAGACTCTTTCACCAGGTTCAGGGAGAGATGTTTAGTCTTTGTGTTATGACAGGCTAAGGCAGACAATCGACAGTCAAGGCTTCTAGAGCAGGTGTTTGAGGTTGAACAGTTCCAGCTGGCTGAATTTGTCTTTCCACAAACGTTTAGGCTCTATTGCCCAGCTCCTGTGTGGGGTTATTGTACACAATACAATCAGGTAAATTGAACAAACTTTTTTCTTTCAGTGTGGAGTGTGCTTCAAAATGAAAACCTAACGTTTTAGTCGTTCAGAAGCTTCAGAGTTGAGTTTTAAGACTTGAAATAATCCTGGTAGTTTATCTTGTATGTTTGGAGGCAAAATAGGTATGTGCAGAAAATGAAGTCTAGATCAGCCTCTATACCCTTATCCCAAATATTCTTATTCCCATGGGTTTAAAATATAAACCTTACTTTAAAATAGGAAAAGGAAGATGGTGTGGACTAAAATCAATTCTCTCTTTGAGTCTTCAGTCCATTTATAGATCTTTTATCCTTCTTGTTGAACATGAAACAATAATATCTCTGCACTCTTGTTGAGCACTAGCGTCTTTGTAAGCCAGCACTTCATTAAATCCTGAAAAAGCCCCACGATAAATGTAGTGTGACACATTAATGAAGTATTATTTATCAATGAGCTAGAAAGCTCTAATGAAACTGAAATTAATATCAAAAGTCTATTTTGACAGGCTTGCCAGGGCTCCATTTTAGATGTGCATTAACTGCTGTCTTTGTTATTTTTTCCTCTCCGTCTCTCGGCTCTTTTGTTAGAATGTATCTCTTCCTACTTTCGGCGATGTCTCCTCTCTATCCTTGGTTTACACATCTCACTTGTTAGGACCTTTACATCTCTGTCTGTCTGCGCTGATAATGTTTTCACCATTTCTTTGCCATCAACTCCATGTCTCAGGCCTTTTTTTAAATTTCAATTTTTCTATTTCAGTCCCTTTATTGGCGTTACGCTTGAGACAGATGGAATGTGTAATGTCTCAGCCTCGCCTTCACATCCTGTCTTCTCTCTTGTGAGCCCCCTTCCTTACCTGCAGCTTTTTCTCTTGACCTTTTATTTAAATGCTGCTTCTCCTCTTGAGCGACATCTTCTCTCAATACCCCCCTTTCCTCCTAACACTTCACCCAGACTGACCCCTGTGCATTGTGTGCTGCTCTTGAGTAGTTTTCTTGGAAATACACGCACACACACACGCCGACACAAGCATTTGTTTTTCTGTTCACATCAAGTGAGCTCTTTATTTGCAAGTGTGCAAGTGTGTCCAATTGAATGTGTGTTTCCTTTTTACTTGGCGTCAGAGCAAGCAGGAGCATCATGGTTGAATAGCATAAGGGCAAGCTGACAGTCTGGCAGACAGATGATGCAAGGCACATGACTGCCATGCTGGCCCTTCTTGTCTTCACCACGTTTCCCTGTGCTTCTAAATAGTCTTTCCTTTCTTTTGTTTGTTCATGTAAAGACCTGAGAATGCTTTTCCTGCTTTTCTTTTTTATTGTGCTCCAGAATGAATTGCTTAAACTTTTAGCCAAGGTGCTTAAAAAAAAAAAAAAAGAAAAAAAAAGCATTTCTACAAACATACTCTGACACAATCAAAACTCTACTGAGGACTCACCAGCTGTTGTCTTTGCTTTTGTTTTTCTTTTCAGTTTTCCCATTGTGTTTTCCTGCCTTAGCAGATGTTTTAGTCACTTTGAGAGACTCAAAGGAAGAAGAAATGATTACGTAGGAAGTGAGAAACATAAATGTCGATCATCACTGACACTTAATGGAGACGTCACTGTAATTTCTTCATTTTATGCTTTACGTAAAATGAAGTAATACTTCAGTGAGTAATACACAGGACTGTGAGCATCATGGGTGGTGGTAGTGAGGGATTGGAGGGCTATAAAGAGATGAAGCTAAACATTAGATTGCAGGGGTTCATAGTTTTCCCATCAGGGTGCCCAATTAAGCTGAAAATCCTAAAATTCTTACATTTCAAAGAGGATATTTTCTAGACTCCCCAGAGGGGAGTTATAATGTGAAAGGAGAAATGGATGTTTGTAAGACAGGTCTGCTATGATCTAGACATATAAGATCATATGTATCTTGTATTCTGACAAATATTAATTTAAAAATGCCACACCAAATTGTATTTTGTTATTAACATAGACTCAGAGGATGATGCATGATCACAGTAATTTTGTACTTTCTAAATGTTTTGTAGAGTCATAAGTCTCTCCTCAGGGTCTCCTGTTGTTCTTACTTTCATAAAAAAAGTTTCTGTGTGTAGGGTTGGGGAGGGGTGTATTGGGTAGCATTTTATACATTTACTCTGCCTAAAAAACAGGTTAAACTTAATAAAGGTATCAATAGGTGTTCTTATAACTCAAATTGTTCAAATTGATGAAAATATTGATGCTGATTGTTGGGAAATGTGCACCCAGTTTGTTGCATATTGGGTTGGAGAGCTGGAGACCAGTGAGGATGAAGGGAGCACCAATATTCAACTACAGAGTAATGAAGCAAGTTGGTCTAAGGAATGGAAAAATATAGTAATACAGTAATACAATTTATATTAATAGCAAATATAATTTGGTTTCCTCAAGGTTTACGATTGAGCTATCAAAAGTGTCATGAAAACAGCTTCAATCAAATAAATTTAAATAGGACTTTATTAACTAAGTAAACATTCTGTTTCTGTCCGTCATCAGTCAAAATCAACAGTCTAAATTATGTTCTGTTTTCTTTTTTTCCCTCAATCTCTTCCATAGTCTGTCAGTCTGAGCACATCGAAACAGTGAACACGACAGGCGCTTTGAATTGAACTTTCACAAAGAGAATGCCAGTCATATATTTGGCTTTGTTTTCTCTTCTTTTCTCTCCTCCTTCCCTTCCTCCACTTCTCCATCCCCCCCTCTGTCCATCCAGCCTAGAGATCTAAGTGGTTTTCATCTCTTTGACGGGGAGACCTCTCTCTGTCTCTCTTTCCTCTCTTTATCTTCTCATCCTGGGAAGGCTCAAGTGCAGCTAACCTACTCCTGTTGAGGGCTGCGAGTCATGTTTGACCGAGCTCTACAAACCCCCAATCACTTCACATCTCTCCAGTCCTCCACAGCAGTCACAATCCCCCTCTCTTCCACCTTTGAATTGTTGTTTTTACTGACTGCTTCCTTCTGTCCCAATCTCACAAAGCTGTCATTTTACACTCTTTTATTTTTTTTAACTTGTTTATGTGGCAGTGACTTTAAAAGCTGCCCGATCTCTTAAAGGCCATTGTTGGTTTTAAGTGAAATCCAACAATGGAAAACTAGCGTCGTTTCAGTTTATTTGTTTACGACATTATGTCTCTTACACACTTCTACTACTTTGTTGTTAGATGTTATATTATCTTGGTCTGTGCTGTAATGTGACCATCTTCCTATATTTCCAGAAATTGTGCATCAATTTGTGAATGGCAGTGAAAAATATGCACGTGTTATACAGGACAAGCCAGCCCGTGCAGTGGATAGGATAAAGAAATATTTACCAATTTGTTTGATGTCTTAGTCTCCTTTTAGTAAGTAGTGTTGTCTGCTTGGTACACTTAGATAGAGAAAACAATGATTATGAATAAGAAACTCATGCAAACATTCCCAATCAAAATCCTAAAACTTTGAAAAAAACTTACAAGTGTTCATACTTCATGCTGCATGATCACAACCATGTTGTGGGTTAAGCTTCTAGCAAAAGGAAGAGACAATAGCAAGATATGATATAGATGGTATATGCAGTTTATTGAAAGCATAATCTAAGCTCAAACTGTTCATCAGCTGATCAAAAGTTTGAAACCATTAGCTACAAAGACACAAAATGGAACCAGAAGGGTCAAAAAGGGATTTTAAGAGTGGGCAGAGGCGGTCCTAGCCTGCTTACATCCTGGTTGAACCACCTTCCTCCCACTCAGCTGAACCCATCTCAGCACATCTCAACATCCTGCCACATGTAAACATCGCCAGTGAGAGCTTTGTCTTATAACGGTAAATTTGGATGCTATCAAGACCATGTGGATTAGTTATGATCTTGTTGGAGAATGTGCACTTTTCAGTGTCCCATGGTTGGTGGTCCTTTGCAAGGACAAAATGGAAGAGGTTGTGCCACCGGAGAAGAAATCTGTGAACAAATGGGGACAAGGACACAAAATTGGCTGAAAAATCCATATTCAGTAATAAACATTTGTTCATCAGGGATCCACAAGCAAATGTAAAACAAAACAATCATTTATAGTTCTTTTTCAGAGTTGGCAAACCTAGGCTGATGATAAAAAAAACATTATTCTTAAACACTTCATCTAGTCCTTAACAGCATAACTCTTGACAAAGCAGCAGATTCTAACTAAAATGAAACCACAGGCTGGAATTAGTACAATCCAAACCTGATCTCTACCCTTTTTATGTTCCTTTCAACACAGTGGTGAACAAGCAGCAGCTGTACCCTAAATTGTGTTCTGCTGGTTTTATGAGTGGGCCCTTTTATGGGTTTTGACCTATGCGTTTGGACATGACTGGTGTCTAATACTCAGAACTATTAAACTAAATGTAACACAGAACAATTGAATGTGGTTGGTCTCAGCAAGAGGGAATGTGCTGCCCATTATTATAATAAATGGACCGCATTTATACAGTGCTGTTCTGGTCTTTTTATAAAAAACAAAATCACTTATTCCTCTATTTACACACACAAGTGCACGCGCATCAATACATTGACTTGGTAAGCAGCTAGATGCGTCTTCCCTTTGGACACTTGACATGTGGGAAGAAAGAAGGTGGAATTGAGCTTTCAATGTCCCAGTTGTCAAACTATTCTTCCCAAATGAGTTGCAGCGACCATCAATATCAAAGCAAGAAAAATAGTTTATCTCACTGAAAGAATATTTTTTTCCCCCTTGTTTTTAAGCCTTTTCTTTAAAATCATTCAGGTTGACAACTTTTGTTTTTCTATTAAACCTCACTTAATTTTTTGTAAAAAAACAACAACAGAGGATTGTTAAGCAATGTCACCATGGTTGTACATAAAGAAGTTGATCTCAATAAATTAGAAAATAATCATAAAGTAATTGATTTCAGTAACTGAATTATAAAATAAAAGTTGTGCTATCAATGGATGCATTACACACAAGGTGGCATATTTCTACCATTTATTTATGTTAATTTTAGCTAATGAAAACTCCCAAACATGATTTTTTTTTATTACAGAAATAACGTGACAATTGACCCACTGAAAACCATTGACACTTTCCGTAAGGAGGATAACTGACAACTGATCATTGCTAAATAAGTTAGATTTTCACATAATACTGTACCCAATCATCCTGATGAAAAGTTGAGTGAAAGAAAAAGGCTTAGCAGAAAAGAAAAGACTTTTGGGAACATTTACAAGGCGTCTGCATCACAGAACAGAAAAAGTTACAATGCTGTCAGTTGCATAGTCCAGTCTCTAGAGATAAATTTCTTAAGAATACAACATATCTGTATATATAACATTTTAAGCTGATTGTTTCATTATTATGTGTTTATATTAGGGTTATCTGGTATGGTTTTTAATTTTAAATAAGTCCAGGTCACTAACTATGTCTAAATATTGCTGTGACAACATATTGAAGGTAGTGTGTAAGTATGGGAGCTTCTGAAATAGACATAGGCCAATTTCAAGGCATCAAATTTCAAAGTCAAGTTTCATTTAAGTTAAGTTTGACATATACAGCATTTTTACAACAAAATCAAGCAACAAAATGACACTTTGTGACTGCATATAAATATAAAATACCCCAAACCTCTTTAATGAATCAGTAATTTATTATTTTCTGCAGATGTTTGTCTGAGTGTACAAACAGGGAATGACAATTGACAGGAAGCATCACAGGGGTTAGCAAGGGGTTGTTCTTTCATTTATAGCATCCATTAAATGGTCAGGTCAAAAGTTAAATCAATGGTGCTGATGCGTTTTGATATCCAGAGCTCAGAGCCAAAATGAAAAGGATGAGGTCATGACATCAGCCATTTGATCTCGCTCTATCCTGTCTGTGGTAGAAAAGTCCTGATAAAATGGTGAGGCGGTGTGAGTCTGCCGGGGTGTGTGTGTGTGTGTGTGTGTGTGTGTATGTGAGTATTGTTTCTCTGGTTGAAATAAAAGCCCTCTTTTATTGCTGTTAATAATCATAAACATTGTTATCTCAGATACCCATTATCAGTTCTTCTACATCTCCACTAACTTTCTTGTCTTTTCCCTCTCCCCTCTGCCTATGATGGCAGAGGATGAGGAAAAGCAAATAAACAGTCTCTTGTGAATGAAGTGAATTGAGACAGAGCTCATCTGCATGCATGAGCAGCTCCCACAAAGTAACTACGCATATCAATCACGCTCCTCATGTTCAACAGGATTCGTGACCTTCTAAGGAATTCCTCTGGCAAGATATGGTGGAATGTACAAGACAACACACACACACACATTTTCACTCACTCGCTCACCAACTGACATATATGTATGCACACTTACATCTGAGAAGTGCTCACACACACACTCCTTCAGTGACAATCTCACACCCGCTGCTCACCACTCTGTCACAGCTGTCAGTGCGGTTTGACACCAACTCTCCTTTCTCATCATTAGTTTTAGTGAGAGATGTCCTGTCCCTTGAACAAAAACAAACATGGCAGGCTGTGACAAATCAATTAATCAGATGGGACATTTGCCAATAGTTATGTTTCACTTACAAACTAATGGTTGTTGAATGTCTTCCGAAAAGTTTCCATTAATGTACGGGCAACTCTTGCAATCAGCAAACCCCTCAGCGGTTTTGATCAATGAAACATCGAAGGCGGATAGATTGATGTCAAAACAGCGCCTCTTTTTGAAGGATGATCGTTTTCCTAACTAACTGAATTAATGTACTTTTGAGTTTGAACTTTGTGATTGTGTTGGAACTTGTTTTGCTCGTTTAGTAGAAACCTTACAGACCTTTCTTTTTTTGCATCTTAATATATTATTTAAGATGACTATTTCATAATAAATATAAGGTAAGGTAATTTTATTTATATAGCACATTTTCAGCAACAGGGTGGTTCAAAGTGCTTTACAAACAAAAAAACCCCACAAACAAAACAACAAAACCAAAAGAAAGACAAAATTAGTAGTCAATAATTTATAAACTAATAGAAATTCCTCTGGATCTTAAGTTTGTTATGGGTTAGAGATGTATACAACTAAATATAGTTATATATGTACATTCATTACTGCATGCATTTAATTATACCTGGAAAGTTTGTTCCTTTGACATCCAACTTCTGGATCTGTAATTAGAAAACAAATGAGCTTTAAGAATTGGAGGAGGATCAGTAACATTGAATAAAAAAATGAAGATTATGGGTTTATGATGTTTCTTGTCTTTGTTTAATGTTTGAGTGACCTGTAGTTACTTACTGGCAAACACTTACTGACCCATATTCATTTTGATTTTACGTTGTTTGTGCCATGGTACATTCACTCAAACAATCCTCAGCACTTTTTAAAAGGGAGTCTGCATATTTGCTACATTTTCAAGTAGACCAAGTAGATCAGGGGTCTTCAAATCCAGGCTTCAAGGCCTGCTCTCCTACAACCTTTAGCTGACTCCTCAGTCCAACGCACTGGTATCGACTGGCTGAATTACCTACTTGGTGCAGCCAAGTTATCCAGTCCAGCTAATGACGTCATTATTTGACTCAGGTGTGTTAAAGCAGAGACATGTCTAAATGTTGCAAGTCTGGATTTGAAGAAGCCTGCTCTATATGAAGGACTTGATGCACAATGATTACGACTTACATGCTGCACCGCATGTGAAAAGCTTTTTGAAGTTTTTTGAACTGGTAAAAAAAAAAAGCATATGCTTGCAGAAAGATCAACTTGTGACCAGGCAAGCAGTAATCTGTAACTACGCTAAATGGTTGATAATCGCACATGTTCTACCCACCTCTCTTGGAAAAAAAAAAACTGGCTTATAAATTGACACTCTTACCTTTTTCTCTCTATTTTTTAAACCTGATTTTATCATTTTTCTTAGTAGCATAGTAACTGCCACAGTCGTTCTTGTTTTCTACTGCCTGCTGCTGAACACCGTCACCGTCAAGCTCCAAGCAGGAACGAGCCAATTCATGCACAATATGATTAATTTTGTAATTGACAGGGTCCCAATTTTTTTTTTATTTCTATGAACAAAAAATAAATAAATGTGGAGGGCCTCCTGTCAGGCAGGGGCCCTTAGAATTGTCATAACTTTTCCACCTTATACGGCGCCCCTGCTTGTGACAGAGAAATAAAGAAACTTCACAGAAAATCAAATCAACATCCATAACAAAAAACTCTGCATGTATCAGATAAGAGCACCTGTGGTCAAAAGTTAACATGTAAGAAGAATTTAACTCTTTACAATAAAGAGTTATTAGGGACCACAGAAAATATGCAATCCCACCCATGATTTTCAAATGCTCCCAATAGATTTATGCAGTCGACACGGTCTCCTTCTGAATCGCTCCTGTTGTGACATGAAGCTGCTGAAATAGAAGAAAACCTCACACAGCAGCCATATCCAGTGGAGTACAGGGATAAGCCAGAGAATAATGGCTGACAGGGTTTCAGATTTCTCCCCCTGTCTCAGTCCTTTGCTACTCATCTCAGTCAGTGATTATCAATCCTGTAATTACTCAATTGCCACATATCTCTACTTTCTTTGTCCTTGTGTCATCTTTCATCTCTAAGTGTTCTTTAATTGAATTGAAAGTTTTTCTCTGTCTGTTTCCCATTTTGGGTATTGTTTACTCCCAATTATTTTTCAGTCTTTTTCTGACATTTTGCTCATTTTTAGAAAACTTCCACCTTACTTCACTTTTTCCTCTTCCTGTTTTGCTTGTTTTTTTATTCCGCCTTGCCTTTACAGTTGTATTACTTCCTAATCTTATCTTACTTCACTTTTCTCTCCATCTCTTTCAACTTATGCATTCCCTATCTCATTTTTCCCTCCTTTCCTCTCTCCTTTCTGTCTTACCTCCCTAACAGTCTATCTCTTCTTAGTCGATCAGACAGTCGAAACAGCCATGCAGCCAGAGGCGAGATCTGGCAGAGGAGCCGCTCTGCTCGACCTCCCTCCCTCTTTAGAGAGAAAAACTAATGCAGAAACGCCAACAAGTTCTATCGATACAATTATTCACCATTTCAGTCTTTCTAAGCAGGTGTAGCACATTTATAAAACTTTATGCATTCACTCCTTTGCATTTAAGGAAATTTTCTTTTCACAGATCCTTTATTTTGTGACTGATGGATGAACATTTGCACTGGCCAAGCTTCAGGATAGCGAATTTGGTTACTGGGCCAACCATTTAACTGATAAGAAAGCTAACTAGAAAACCAATCTAGAAGGTTAAGAAGGAGGATGAATTAGGCATGAATTTCCTTTCCACGGCAACTGCCGTCAGTGTGCCCTGCAGCAAGCCTCTTAACCCCCGACTGCTTCACTGAGTGTCCGATATAAAGCCTCCAATTATAGCAACACCTTTTTTGCATGTGGTGAATAAGTGTTTGATTATAAGCAGAGCATTTACTGAAAAAAACAAACTACTATTTGACTGGATGTGTTGTAGTCAACAGCACAAATCTAATCACTTTAGGTTATTAATCTTATATATTTTGCACAGGAGCGTTGACAATCACTGAAATTTATTTTTTCAAATTTACTTTGGAAATCTAAAAAAACCAACACTAAGTGACCTTATGTAAGAGTTGCACAGTGGAAAAGATATTAGAGAGCCTATGAGTTTTTGCATGACGCGTGTTGTTGCCATGGTGGGAAGAATAAAAATGTCTTTGGATGGATCATGGAAAGACTGAAGGAGTAACTGACTGACTTTACTTTTAATGAGCTTTTCCATTACATTATGATATATTCTTATGCAATTCTGTGTAGTTCACAAGCAGAAACTCACAATGCTAAGCCTCAGACTTTAAAGCTTTCATGGATTGTCTTTTTGTGGACATTGAAAATGTCCACAAAAAGAGAGCTGGCTTCAATTGTGTGATATAGTGCTAAGCTCCTTTATTGTTTGTAAGCTTCTCTAAATTGTTTTTCTGACAGTAACAGACAATTGAATGACTATAGCATAGAGATGTCTGTGCAGGAAAGCATTATTTTTGGTTTAACTGTTGTTTATCGCTCACTTCTACTGCCTCTGAAAGCTGTTTTAAGATGGCAGAAATCTGCTCGGTAACTGGCCTCGCTCTGTTAGCTTAACTGTCCTGTCAGAAGAAATGTCTGTTTTATCAAACTGAGAATGTTCAGCTCAGTCTTCCGTGGACCAGATACAAATTGCTGATAATAGCACAAACTTTACTTCAAAAACTTAAAGCAGGTTATTGTAGAAACTCTAAATAATTCAGAATTTAGAACTATTTTTATTTTCTTTCTTGTTGCTTCTCCTTGTAGCTGCTTTTGGGATGTCAAAATCACATCAGAGCAACTACAATCTAATTTAATACACATTTCTAACTTATTTCTTCTTTCACTCCACTCGTCTTGGACTGGTTTTGGTGGATTTGTTACAGATTTACTCTGAATTTTTTTTTCTAGCTTTCCCTCTCTTTGCTCTGGTTTTCAACAGCTGCTGCTCTAAATTCTCCATGATGTTTCAGAGTAAAATTTTACTCTAATAGAAAAGATGCATCTCTAGATTCATCTTTTTACAGACCTGTTGCAAACATCACGTTGTGTATAATTCATGTAACATGTTCTCCCTGTTGGAGTCTTGGGTTCACAAAACACTTTGAGTGCCAAGGGTTGTATAGTTGTAGCTTGTGGCATGATGCGGGGACTTTTTCTTGAATGTGGGGCATAGACCACAAACATAGTGCATATCATGTGGAGCAGGTGTGAGCACAGTGCAAAAGCTTGGTTTGTTGGTTCCTGTCTGGAAGTGTACTTTAAGTTAGTTAAGCGTATTTCTTCTCCTTAACTAGTGTTACAGGATGACGTGCAGATCACTTCATCATGAGAGAATATTTCTGTTTGTAACCAGACTATAAACGCTGTAGTTATTAGACCATAAGGAGAAGCTTTATTGTTGGATGTAACATTTATTTTTATAATTAGTTTGGCTTATCACCTTGGGTGGAACCAACACTACGGGGGTTTAAGTTAGGCAGAGTCGCTTTTCCGTTGTTTATGTGGATTTCCAGTAAATGAAAAGTGGATGTCATAGTGTACGTAATATAATGACATAGTACAGTTCACTGCACATGGCCTGATACTAAAATGAAAAAAAAAATAAATAAAAGGTCATTTCATTCAGGGCATGAAGCACTTTGAACTGCTTTGCTGTTGAAATGTGATATGCAAGTAAACTTGACTTAATTTATAGTAGATTTAATACAGAGATCACTGCAATGATGATATCAAGCTTTTTCAAGTTTAATGGAACTTCTAATGTGAGTCTCACACATCTCAAGTCCCTGAATACACACACTGTTTAGAAAATAGCCACTCAATTTTTAACTTTTTTAAAAAAAGAGTATGACCATCTTATCAGTACCATCAATTATGTTTCTGAATTTATTAACACATTTGATGTCTAAAATGTTCAATCACTTTGCCCAATCTTGAGCGTGCAAATAATTCCACTTGTAGTCATTTAACTTAGCTAATATAAATATACATAAATGTACGTAATTTTGATTTTGCTGTGAAATTTTATCATGACATTGAAGTAAAGAGATCTTTCTTTTATCATTTAAATGCACAGCCTAACATAAAATTTCTATGACTACAGTTTTCCCATTGTTGTGAAGGTAAGATATTTTTGAGAATGTGCAAAAGCAAGTGAACATACATGGTTTACTCCAGCCTTCCAGTTCATTACACAAGAGAGAACATTTAGAGCGCCAAGCATTCCTTCTGTTTATTCTGAACCTTATTTGTGTTTCCAGTCATTGTTGTGTGTGCAGTCCAGCTAAAGTTTAATGTAAACAAGCCACCCACTTTCTGCCCGCTCAATGATAACAGTTGTAGAGTGTGGTGAAGATTTGTTCTCGCTGCGAATCGATGCTAATCACATCATCATGCTGCCCCGTCCCTCATGCTTCTCTCTGGGGCTTCACACTCCTCTCTAGCCTCTTTGTCCTCACCCGCTGCTTCTCCTGCTCCATCTCTGTCCCTCCCCTCCTCCCTCCTGTCTCTCTTCATCATAAGCCATCTGAGGCTACTTGCACGCAAGCCAGCCCTCCAGAAGGGTCAGCACCAAGAAGACGCTGACACTGGAGTTGTTACAAAGCAGGGAGCTCCCATAATGCATCTTTCATCCGTTATTTCTGCACCAGTTGCGGCTGACGTCTGTTTTCCCACATGTTGTAAAGCAGACTTTGTGTGGAAAAGCAATTTACTTGGGGGATCAATAAGACGAGTGAGATAACATGTTTCTTTTGTGTTTGGCTCTGATTCTTGCATAAGTCGGTTAGATGTGTCCTTAATTAATGGGACTATTTCGGAAGGACCTTTTTAATTTATTTTTTCAGGTGCAAATCTTGGTATTCTAAAAGTATTCTTATAAAAAGTGGAAATATCATGCTTTTAAATCCTCCCTTTTTACATGTAAGTCATTCACTTATGATCTATAAAAAGTAGAACTGCAATGCACTAGTCTGAATTCCTCGTTATTGGAGCTCCCCACATCTCTCTTTTACGTTTCCCCCTTCGGCCGTTTTTGTAGTTTGACAGCAGCCATACAGTTATCTACTGGAAGAGAAACTTTTATCCCAGAGTTTATAAAAGATGCCAACAGCAGAAGACTTGTTTGTCAATCCAGCTTTACATGTTGGAGCCAGAATGTAACCCAGAACAGGACAATAAAAATGACGAACCTGCAGAACCACACATTCAAATGAATCCAGCGCAATGGTGGTGTTACTGTATTTACACCCTCTCCATCCATACCATCTACCTACAATATGGAGCGTAGTCTCCATGCATGTTAGATACATATTAAAATATTAATGATACCACAATATGAGGAGTCAGTGACGTTCTGAGCATCAAGAACGTCACTGAATGCATTTGGATCATTTGTTTGCCAAGACATAAATGGCAAAAACAAAGCCAAATAATTATGTCCAAAATATGCAGTAGAGTTATATCCTCAAGGAGGCAGCTAAAACCTAGCGCACAATGCTAGCAGAAGTAGAAGGCTAGCTGTAGTCATAGCTGTGAGAAAATAACACGAGGGATTCACAAAGCTGATTAAGTGAAAGTCCTTGACCTAGTTTAGCAGTTCCATAGACGTAATGGACAAGAAAATGTAAGAATGAGTAGAGAAAACCTAACAAACTGAAAAATATGACCCGAAATGCATATGAAAATATCTATGTAGCACCAGGAGAGAATGAATTTAAACTTTTTGCACTCATAAACACTGAAATTATTGGAAGAAAAAAAATATTCACAAGCTAATAAAATTGACTTTGCATGACATGTCTGCTTTATATGAAAGATTGTAAATGTTCAGAATCAGTGTTTCTGATTCTGAACATCATTTAAATCCAGTCATATCAACAGATTTAAAGTCATTCCAATCAAAGCTATTAAACTGTATAGCGAATGTCAGTTTATTATTCAATTTGGTAAAAGGGTTTGAAGAAAGCCAGTCGACCTAGTGGAGTTATAATCTTCACAGCTGTCATGATGTGTAGTTTTTAGGTGGACCCAAATGCAGATGATAGAGGCTTTGAAAAGATGGTGATGAATTTAATAAAAAAATATAAGAACAAAAACTTGCAAATATCTGTGGGGAAACAGGGAGTCAGAACAAAAACCGAAAATACACAAAAAGGAAACCAGCAAGAGAAACATAAACTAAAGTAACTGAGAACAATTAGAAACAATAAATAAACATAACTAAAGAATCACTAAAGAAGAACAGAAGTGGAAATGGAAGCAAGGCGGAACTAGTAGAAAAAGCTAAGGAAGACAAAAAACGTCAAACCCCAAAACCAAACTGACATCCTAACAGCAACATTCCTCTGTATGAAGCTACTAAGGTTATAAAAGTTCCAGATTTTAAATCACATACTTTACAGTCATATTGCTCTTACGGTTCAAGTATTTAAACTCCTAAACAATTGAAATTATGTTGCCAAAAGAAGGCTACTAAATTTAAAAAAAGTCAGGAAAATTTAATCAATTTGGAAATAATTTTAATCCTGATAAACTCTCATCATGCAGTGGAAACTGAAGAAACTCCACCTATCACTCTTATCAATCCAAATCTGTTTTAAAGTTACAGTAGCAGGCAGTGAGCAGCGTACTTGTCAATCAGCTGACGGACTGACCATCTGAGCAGATAGCCTGAATAAAACATGGCCTCTAAACTCCAGAGTTCAGGTGCTGGTATCCTGTAACTTCCAGATGCATCACTGGTTCAACGCGTAATGAACGGTCTCGGTATGCAAACAGAGTGGTTTTAAGGACATAAGTATTTGATTCAGTTTGTAGAAGAAGTTAGACATCTAAATGTTTCAGGTCATCAAAGTTGCAGGTTTGAGCTTTCTCTACTAAAATCTTAGATTTGTCACAATATTGGGTTTGTTATGCTTATTGAAGTCAAAATAACAATAAAGTGAATGCTATATATGGTCTTAATATTGTTAATCATATAAATTGATATTATTTTGCCAACAGATATGTTTTTGCTATCCATTTTTATTTCAATATCCTGATATCATGAAGCATGTTATTTTTGTCTAAACAGTAATTACCATAAAACTCATAGCAGTCCATGTCACCAGTATTTCTAAATGTTCCACATGAAAAGCATAAGGCAATCTTTGTGCAAATAAGAAACCAAACATAACATTCTAACCTAATCTGACTGAGAAAGTTTAGACTTTTTTAAAGTATTTTTTTCTACCAATCCTGTCTGACTCATGCTGCCAGTCTTTCTAAAGGTGACTCAATATTTGGCCTTGACGTTCATTGTTTGCAACCCTGACTTTTATAATTAACATGTCTGAGAGTCGTTGGGCCCGACAGGAAATTGAGGGAGACACACCGGAAGGCACACCTGTGATCTTGAGTCACATACTAAGTGTTTAGTGTTTAACGTTGATATTTTGTCATCAGATGCTGGAAGAGGAGGGAATCCATTTTTGTCAGACAATATTGCAGCAATGATTCTAAACTAGTTTTCATTTAAAATCTTAAATGAAGTAATGTTTATTGATGGATTAAATTCAGATTAATATGATCTTATATATCAGATATCCAAATGATTCAAGTGTACATTTGTCCCTCTTAGGCATTTTTGTCTTGTGACATATAGCTAGTAACAAAGTCAAAAAATTACATTTTGACCTTTTAACGATGTCCAAGGTTTCAGTTTTCCAAATATCAGTGTCCCAGATCAGAAACTGATACAGATAAAACTCTAGCATTTCTGGAAAGGCTTCTGTTCATGCAGACACAGAAGTAATGTGATATATTTATTTATCTGAGTCATCAATACTTGCTCTAGTATCACTCATCTACCAAAGAATGACCTTTTTGTTACTGGGAATGTTTGTACTAAATATGTAATGTGTTTTCTCTTTCTCTGTGTTTGTCTGCATGGTTACACGCCTGTGTCTTTCTGTCTGTGTGTATGTTCACAGCTCCAGCTAATGCACAGATTGTGCACTCCGGTGCAGCATGTAACGTCAAGGATGATAACATAAGCGAGAGAATTTACACCATTAAAGAAGGAGACACGTTGGTGCTGCAGTGTATTGTAAAAGGACACCCACGACCACAGGTAGGCTGACTTTTTGTGTGCGAGCAGCTTTAAGTTCATGCTCATGCCTTTCTACCCTGAGTATGCAGTGCAGTTTGGAGTCTCTTTCTTTAAAGGCATTCTGACAAAATCACGATGTCTTTGAAAAATAGCCTGTCAGCAATCTAACATGCTACAATCCCTCTAAAATGATGGACAGATAAAATAATTTTTGTAGTGTTCAGCTTAGAAGATGTAAGCTTTCAGTGTGTTTGCTTAAATAACGCATGTTAAAATATTTCATGCCATGGTTTAGACAGCTGATGTATAAAACTCTGTGTTGTTTTATGTATGAAATTACATAAAACGTTGCAGGGAACTGGAGTGAAGTAATCACTTTCAAGATAGCTGGTGACTTTTATTTCCAAATGGATGGTAATGTGGTTGATAGAGTCATACATCTCTTCCATTCATCTTCCATCTAGTCAGAATATTCGGTCTGCTTTGATCAGCCCCCATACCCCCTCTTTCCTCTTGAAATTCAATATTTAGGAATTTCTATCTCCTAGGTTTGCTGGCTTGTCAGAGTTTCGCATTCAAGCCTGCAACTCTTTATGTAGTTCCATTTTTCAGACTCAAATATAGCAAAGCCGGAGGTTTTATCAAGTTGCTGATGTTGTTAGAATGCATGAGCACCTTTGCAAATCTGGCAGTACTTAACTTTGTTTGGATGGTTTGGCTGCTACATCCAGGCACTTAAGGGCAAAACAAGCTGGTGTTTGAGAAAGCCGAAGGCATTCTGTGATTAGAAATGCCCAACCACTGGCTACCAACATGTCATGATGTACCTATGAGTAATTACTTGTGTTTACAGTGTCAAAGAGGTTCAGTTTGTGCTGAGTCACACCGTCTCATCTTTCACTCACCATATAGAGAGATTACCTCACTGCCCTAGGAGCTTCAGTTGAACCATTATGAATCCTGCCTCTGCGCTCAGTCTGTTGTCATGTTAGCAGCACTGTCACCGTATTTGGTTAGCACTGAACAAATGGCTTTCATGAGTTGAAAGAGCAACAGAGCAGAGAATGTGCTTTCGGACTTAAAGGTCACAGGTTTAATTCCACAAAACAACTCATTGGATAAATGTGCTCTGTGCTGTTAAGAATTGAATTACACCATTTGCCTTGAGCAAGGTTAACTCTACCACTGCTGATACTTGTAACTTGATATAACATAGAGAAATAAGGTTTCTAAAAAAGAACATAATGAGAGCAAATGAATGAACTTGAATCGAAAATTGGCTAAGGAAAATCAGACAGAGAGTTTGATTCCTATTTCTACATCAGTGAACAGTCCTCTGTCCATTTTTAGCTTTGGCCATATGGACGTGTTGGAGTGCATCCAGTCAGTAAAAAAAAAAAACAATATGTTTTTATACATTGCTATACTCTACACTCATGGATGACAAAGTGCACTTTTCTAGTATTGGGTTGGACAGCCTTTTACCTTTGAAACTGCCTCAGTCTTTTCCAGTGTAGATTCAACAAGGTGACTGAAAAATTCTTGGTTCATACTGACATGATTACATCATTCACTTGCTGCAAAATTTGTCGGTAACACATTTATAATATGAATCTCCTCTTACGCCACATCTCAAAGGTGTTTTATTGGATTGAGATCTCACGACTGTGGAGGCCACTGGAGTACATTGACCTCATTGTCATGATCAAGAAACCAGTTTCAGATTAATTCAACTGGTGCATTATCCAGTTGGAGATAGGCACACTGGGGTCATGCAGGGGCAGACAGGCACAGCAGCATTAGGCGTAGGCCTTTTGAATAATGCATAGTAGGTCTCAAAGTGTGAAAAAATGTATCCCAAACACTCTTGCTCTATCACTACAAGACAGGATCCATCCATGCTTTCATGTTGTTTATGCCACATTCAGACAATCACAACTAAAATCAAGATTCATCAGACCCTGAAACATATCTTTAACCTCTTTTTGTTTAGTTTCAGCAACTCTGTGACAACTAAAACCTTAGTTTCCTGAATTAGCTAACACAAGTGCCACCTGATGAAGTTTTCTAATCCTGTAGCGCATCTGGTTCAAGGTTTGACATACCTTGGTTGTAATTATTAGAGTTACTGCTGCTTTCCTGTGATCTCAAACTAGTCTGCTCATTCTCCTCCTGCCTCTGACAAAAACAAGACATCTCAGTTTCTGAAATGCTCAGACCAGTCCATCTAGAACCAACACATTCAAAATCACTTACATCCACTTTGTTTCACATTCTGATGTTCAGAGGGTCATCTTGAAGACATCTCAATATTTAAATGCATAGAGATGTCCCCCTGAGGTTAGCCAGTTTAGTGTATTTTTAATAAACATTTAAACAGATGTACATACTAAATAAATACCAATTAGGTAATGCCAAACACGTACATGAAAACACCAGCTGATAACTGCATTTTCAGCAGTTGAAAATGGACACAGTGCACACAGACATAAAAATATACAGTCTACATACTACATGTAAACACAAAATACCAAAAAACATGGCATAGACCCGGGGACTGTTTTATTCATTCTGATTTGATGCTAGTGGACACGCACCCGGGAGAAAGACTGCTTTTCTCACCTAACACAATCCCACACAGATACACACAAGCCCTCCACAGATACATCGTTTCACTTCATATCTGTCTCTGAAAGTTCATGCACACATCCTCACACACATACCTTGGTCTGCATGGTAAAGCCAGGGTTCACTACAGGAATTTGGGGTTACAATTCAGATTTTAGATGCATGCATGTGTGTGTAGATGAATATTTGTAGGGGGTGATGCAAAACAATTGCTTAATTTTCTTGTGTTAATGTTTATATATGCCTTTAAAGATGGTGGTAGTTTTATTGTTTGATTTATCTTTCTTAGTACACATAGAAAAGAGATAATTATAGACATGCACTTGACAACCCAATTTATTAATCACATTTATAGGCGTGTGCCTTTAAAAACACAATCAACTTTCTGAAAACTTTTATTTTCTCAGAGTGCCGGAATATTAATCAATACAACGACACACTGCAAATAACACATACTATACAAGTTCATTTCCCTGGAGCAGTTCAAAGATGTAGGAAATTGCGTCAGTGATTGCTTATTCTCTGGATCGGAGGTGGGTGTATATTTTGAATAATGATTGCTGTGGTCACATTGTCAGAATGTAAAATATATATGATGTGCGCACACGAGACCTATCCTGCCTCTAGCAAAGAGACGCTGGTTGAGTGAAAGCTTGTGCCGGCAGGTGCTCGCACGGACATGTGTATGTGTAAGTCTGTCAGTGAGAAAATGTGCATGAAGGCTCACAATAACAAACAAAGGCAGGCAGAAACAAGGAGACAGAAAACACAGTCTTGCAAAGAGTTTGCAGGAGTGAAAACTTTCCTGCAGCTTATTGATTTGGGACACTAGTGGGGATGTTGAAGCAGCATACTTTGATTAAATCATTCATGTATGTGACAAGTAAAATTATGTGTGTAAACAGCAATATCAGAATAGTGTTCTCGTACAAAATAAAAAAAGAATTAGTTTAGTCCATATCTTTACCCAAACAAAAATTATGCAAGTTCTAGTGTCTGTCGGTGTCATAACAATCTTTTATTAAGTCTACAAAGAGAGAAGTATTTCTCGGTGGTCTTTATATTCAGGATATCGTTCTGGTGACAGCAGAAGCAAACAGTGTGCTGACCTCTGTCCAGTGCATTCTGCTTGAGTAGCACACTGCAGCATTCTGCTCCGAGTCCCTTTGGGCTTACAGAGGTTCCACCGCATTCCACTTGCTGCATCGATAACCTGATTCTTGTCACCCTACTGTCTCCTTGAACATGTTTACAGCTTTCCATACCTCGTCTTATATTGCACTGCTCTGCCAAGGCTCTTCACTGTTTTATCTGTTTTGTTTGTGTTTTAGAAAATTGTTGAATTATTGTTAATGCTTTTACCCTCCTATTGCTTCTTACTTGACACATAGTACAAATCCCAATAAGGAACCTTAGGGGGCCTCTCGATGAATATATTCTGTGACATTATCTGGAAGTTGCCAGCAGCTTCTCAACAGCTAAAAGAAAAAAAACATAAACAAAACCCATGTGAAATGTGGTTTCAGACGTCCATGTTGTTTTTCTGAGTGCATGGAGTAAAGTTTGCTTGCCGTCTGGCAAAATAGTAGTCTGTTAAAGCTCAAGTGCTGCTAAGATTTTAAGCATTAAGATGGCAATTTGGAAAACTGTAGTTGGCCATTGTGCCATTATTTGCAACTGAATTAAGAATGTGTTGAAATTTAGTTCAATAGACATGGCTTGAATAGCTGCTGTAGAAAGAGAGAGAATTTTCAGTCTACAAATACTTACCCTAATATGCTGCTAGTTCAAACTATTCTAAACTTTATGGATAAGAGTTTTGCTAAATGAGAAGTAGATTAAACATTACCAAAAAAAGATGTGCTATTTCCCTTCTTTAGTCATAGTTTAGTGAGAGGACTTGTAAACCATACTTGTTTTCTGAAGCATTTATCTTAAGAATGAAACTAAAGATTGCAAATACAAAAAGGCAAAAACTGTTTCACTACTGTTCGAATGACAGACCCAGATATCACAAGGCAAGAAGAAGTTATTGTCTTCACTACCCCCATTGACCTCTTTCTTCTGCATCTTGTTTTTTGTTATTTTAGTTTACTAGTAAACACACCTTGTTTAAGAAGAACAATATTGCTATAAAAACTGGAGTCTATATTTTATTAATCAGAGAAGCAGTTTCTTAGCAATTCAGAATCTCTTTTACTGCTGGTGGTTTCTTTCTCTGGGAAAGGAGCTGCTCATGTCCCACATTTTAATGAGTCTATTTAAGATTACAGGAATATGATGCATGGGTTGTGATTGACACTTGATTTTTCTAGATTATACCACTAAATACACAAATGTCACACATTTCTTTTATAATTTAAGCTGCATTTTTGGTGGATAAAAACCAAAAACAAAATCTGTACCCTCTGATATCAAGATGATGAAGATTTATCTCATTCAGTCTTTCTCCTCTTCTCTTTCATTCTCTCAAAAAGAGGATCCAATTTAGCCATGGTCAGGCCAGACCAATAAATAGCTGCTTTACAGAAAATGAGTCTGATTGAGGATTTATCCAATCCTTTATCAGGACTGATTGTTTACCTTTGCCTGAGCCAGACTGCAATGAAAAGAGAGCTCTCGCCTTTATCCATACAGAGAAGAGAAAAATCCAATCATTTCTCTCTGTCTTCCTTCCTCCCTGCCTTTGTTGCTCAATTTACCTTCATATTGTCTCTTTTTCATCTTTACTGCTCCTCAATCAAAAGTCTTCATGTCTATCTTTCCTATTTCTCCTATACGTTTCTCTAGGCAATCCTCACATTTTTTCTGATCATGTCCATGTTGAGTTTATTTCTGTTTTTTGTTTTTTTTCCTGTGTATTTCATGCTTCCTTAATGCTCTGTCCTTGCTGACTAACAACAAATCATACATCAAGTCAGAAGATGTTTGTAAGTGAGGAAACAGCTTTATGGCCACCAAATAACACATCAGATAGGTCAGGAATACAGCTATGGAACAGTTTAATGCAGGGATAGGTCATACAACAATATCCAAACCTTTAAACAACAGACAGAACACAGTTCCATCCACTATTTGAAAATATAAAAATTATGTCAAAGCTGAACATATCTGTTGATCTAAACTATAGTCATGGACCAGCTATGATTCAAGGAAGCTGCCCAGAGGGCCTTGGTAACTATGGAGGAATTTTAGAAGGATATAGATATTTTTCATGGCATTACATGAAATGTAAATAAAAACAGAATTTTAAAAAAATATTTCACCCTTTTAAATAGTTTTATCTTTCGAGAGACAACCGCGATCCTCTCCAATCAAAAAATTTAAACTTCCTAGCTGAAATATATTCATACTTATTCATAAGTATGAATTTGGAATTAACATTACAAATCCTATAAACAAATATATTACAGACAAGTTTTAAGAACAAAACCATTGCTGGAAGGTAGCCATGCGACATAATATTTAAAGTTTGGCACAAGCCACGTGGGAGAAACTGCAAACATGGAAGTAATTGCTCTAATCAAATGAGGCAATAGTCGATTTATATTCAAATAATCCATTTCCACTGAGAAACATGGTGTTGGCAGTGTCATGCTGTGGGCATGCGGGGACAGAGAAGTGGGTCAGGGCTATTGAAATAATGAATAGAGCTAAAACATTGTAATTCTGAAAGAAAACCTTTCAGGTTAATGGCTGCGAATGATGTCCACCTAAACATCAAGTGAGAGCTACAGTAGAATGACTTGGATCAATACACACACATTTTAGAATGTCCAAGTGAAATTGTGTTTTTGAAAACCTGCAGCTGAATTTGCTGCGAAAGGTGGTTCTGCAAAGTATTGACTAAAAGGGAATGAATGCTTATAAAGCACATGTTTTAGATTGCAATATGTTTTTATTTCACTTCATTATTATGTAATACTTTAGTGTTAGTCCATCCATATCATGAAATGGATAGACCAACACTAATCTGTTATATAATACACTGAAGATTTTGTTTCTTACAAGACAAAATGTGACAACATTCTCAAGGCTAAGATACTTTAGCGAGAAACTGCTTTGTTTGGGTAAGAAGTCAAAATGCTCATTAGATTTTTATTTGTTTCATGCCAAATGGAAACATATTCCGAATCTGCATTTTTACTGTGCAAACTGTCCTCTTTTTATTTCTTGTATTACAAATTATGATAAAAGCATTTGGAAACCTCTTGAAGAAAGCTAAACATATGAAGAAAAAATGCAGAAAAACTGCAACTCGCCAATGCAACAAATCTTATTGTTAAAGATGGGCCATAAAGTGCTTGAAGTATTGCTCATAGTAGCTTTCTGGACAGTTGGGCTTTAGCTAACAAAGCGCCCATACCCTAATCCACAAAGCCAATTCTGCTTCACACACACAGGCCATGCACACGCTCTCATGGCTTCTTCAAGAACACAAGAGAGGAGAGTAAATGGTTTTTCTGAAAGTGATTCCTACCTCCCTATTATTTATTCATGGGTCTGCTGGTCATTGCAACCTTGAGACTCGTGTGATAAATTCTATACAGGGGAACGGTGGAGAAAGCTGCAGCTGGGAAAAGTAGAGAGGCCAGGAGAAGAAGTGGGGAAGGGAGAGGACTGGAGAGAGGGAGGCGAGTGCTGCGGTCTGGAATATGGGTTTGGATTTCCGTCCTTGAGGAAAGAGTGAAGGGCGATCGATAGTGAGGCTGATCGGGTGGCACCACGAGGCTGCACAGGCACTCAGCAGGAACACAGCTTAGACACAAACAAGGTCACTGCTGGACCCCCACAAACAGAAAGAAAGACAGAACTAAGAAGAGGCTTAGGGTAAAATCAAGATGCATCAAAGTTCAAGAGATTGTTCTCAGAAGGTGTTTGTGAATTTCTTTTAAACTTTCAAATGAAAGAAGAAAATTCCTTAGCTTGTTTTTATTGTGCACTGGCCATAAAGGAAGGATGGCTTTGAGACCGAAGAAAGGAGCAAAAAACAGGAGAAGAAAAGACATTTTGTCAACAACCTCTGGAACATCAGGCTTTTGTAGATGTGTTTGAGAGAAGGAAAGAGCACAGTGGTGCGGTTCTTTGTGTATTTGAAAGGCATGATATGAACAACAAAAACTGAGTAGAAACTGATAATCATTGATGATCACTGCTGTGTGTTTAGTTTGCTGACTATATTTAATATTTTAGCCGTTGCATTTGCAAAGTTTTCAAAGAGCTATCTATAGTTTGGCGAGAGTTGGGGTTTAACGTAGGTCACCCAACATAGACACCAGTTAACCTCAGTCATGTTTTTGGATTATGGAGGACAGTAAGAGTAACAGGAGAGAAGTGACACATAAATGGGAAAATAACTTCAAACTCCATGCAGAAAGACTCCAAGCTGGGATTCAAACTTAGGACCTTGTGGCTGCAAGGCAACAGTGCTCCCAACTGCACCACCATGCTGCCTCAGTGGATATTTTAATTCTTTTGAATAGCTTTCAAACTGTGGAGAAATAAAGCAATGTTTTATGTTTTTTATACACTAAGAATGATCTAATGCTAAAATAACAGATAAGAGTTTATGGCCACCGTCATTTCAGCTTTAGGTTTGTTTTAATAACTAAGAATTACTTTAAAGTCAGTACAAAAATAGTTTTGCTATTATCTAAATTCGGGATAGACATGCGAGCAACTTGTTCCAGCTCAAAATGACAAATTGAGGAAAATCCAGCAGAGTTACTCATGGATGACTTACTGTTACAGATAATCCCTGAGTGACATTGACACTGAAAGGAGAACGTAGACGTAACAAGAGAACCACACAGTTACACACCAAATAAGGTATATTTCTCCAGAAAAAGAGATAAAGGTGATTCATGGTCATGGTCCTCAAATCCCAGTCAGGTCTCATCTTTGTAAATCGCTTGTGCAGGCCAGTGCAGGAGGAACAGTCGGCAACTGGAGTTGGGAGTAGTGTCCAGTCTGGTAAAGAAGTGCAAATACATGATTGAGAAAACCTTTACCAGCTGCACAGCTACAGGAATAATCCAATAATTCAGCCTTTTCTTTTCCAACACCCAGTGATATCTAAAATAGACAACTGTTTTTAGCAACACATATATACATCAATATATATAGCATGTTTAGCTTTAAACAAGTAATAGCTTGTAGTTTGAAGGTAAGCTTCAACAGCAACAGAACAAAACACAGACTATGTTGCAACCGCAACAGAAACAGAAAACCAATAGTAACCACTTAAGAGGAAGATGTTAGAATAAGTTCTGAGGAGTCCAGAAGACGTACGTGAAAGTTGTTCATCTGTCAAATATGAACAGGAACTCAAACTAACGAACAAGAGCCAACCGGCTGTCTGACTGTTTCAAACCTGCAGCTTGTGCGGTTCCTCATTTTTCTTCATGGATTTGAAGCATCTAGCTCTGACAACTACCTGTCCCTCGACAATATTTGACACTACAGGCATGCAGAAGTAAAGCATAGTTTCAACATCAAGTGTTATCTAGTATCTCATAACTAAGTTCTAGCATGCTGTTTTTCACAAATTGTACTGGCAAATACATTTCAGAATGTCAAAATGTAATTGAAAAGTTTAAACTATGTCTCTCTCCAATATTCCACGTAATTTAGCAGACTAAGTTGGGGTTCATTACGATGTTTGTGTAGTTCATATCTTCTAGCTAGCAATTAGCTTGCTAAGCTACGTCTTGTCTTACCTTGATAGCTGTGGATATACTCTTCGTGAAAGAACTTGTATCCTTTCACACATTTGTTGGTGGATGAATTTGCTGCTGCGATTTCCTCTGCATCAGCGAAAGAAAGTGCTGGCAAATTAAGTAAGAAAACGACTGGAGGAGGAGAGACATTTTTCAGAGTACTTGACTTACAGTCACAAAAGCAGGAAGTGCCCCAGCCATTTCAGATGCAGCTTCCGGTTGTCGTGAAAAAGGTCTAGTCTCAAGTCTTAATGTTAATGACTTGAGTGCAAGTCATGTGACTCGAGTCCCCACCTCTGTTTTGAACATCTTTACGATGTCTTAATTTGGTCAGGAGGTGAAAAACCTTCCTCACTGCAGTGTGAATCAACTATACTAGGCTGAAAACTGGTCAGAATTGATCAAATGACGCAAACTTGACTTTAAATTTCTTTTTGACAGTACATATGTGCTGAAAAAGGTCCAATTCCAATGCAAATGTCTCAGCCAAATGTAGTAAATTACTGGAATAGCTTTAAAATTGATTTCACAGAGTACTTTGATCTATGGTGAAGTACATAACTAACGTCAAGCTCAGTAAATATTATGACTGAAAGTTAGTTTATGAGCATTTTCATCATTTGCAAAAGTGAGACATTCTTTTTAGACCTCAAAATTAGCAATTAATTACTTGCAGTTTTTCTTGGTTTAGGAATCACTTCTTGATTAACTTTCAGAATCACAAGTTAAATCTACAAAATTCCATATTTGGATTAGGTCTGTACACTGAAATACTTGGTTAAGTTCAGGAAAATAATCTTGAAAACACAAAAAACTATAAATATTTGAGCTAATAACACGACTGTCATCCAGCTTTCTTTCTGCTCTCACCCTGCTCCGATATTTAGATAGTACAGTAAATTGTTAAATGATCAAAATGCTAAAAAAAAACTTAAAACATTATCATAAATAACTTGTTTAGAAAAGTCAAGAAACATAATATCTTCAGCTTTAAATCTTTTGTAAAGTTGGTCCTATTAAACTGACCTCGTTCCTCAGTCACTGAAATGCTTCCAATGGCAGTCAAGCCTCTGCGTGGCTCATTATTGTATGCCTATTTAACAAAAAAACCAAGTTGCATATATGTCTGTTAAAGTGAAGATCAGCACCCTTGACAGCATGAGACCAAACAATGACCAAATCAAATTAATTTTCATCATTAAAACACTTCTGTGTGAAAGACGTCCCTGGTTGTTTGGTCCTATACATCTTGTCTGTATATCTGAATGTCTCTGCAGTGTCTGCTGCCGTAGCAACGCACTGTACTTGACTGAGTAACCCCTTACAAATGCTAAAACTAATAAAAATAAGTTCTGTATTGGTGTCTGCATGTATGTGTTTGCAATATAAATGACACAGAGAAAGGGAGCAGCCTTGTTGAATTGGTTAGGCATGACTTTAAGAAATATTTTGCATGTAGGTCATATATGTATTTTAGCATCTCATATTAAAATACTGTTTTTTTTTTATTGACTCCTGGTTTTCAAACGGAGTGGCCTTGTTATGGCATGTCATTTTTTCTACGTATCAAATGTGTTTACTGTGTTTTTCTAGAGCAATGCTTCAGCAGTTACTAGTTCATAGTTTACTGTCAAACCACAGACATATAATTTAACAATAACTAGGTAAAGGCTTGAATAAAAAAGCTGAAAATCCCAAAAGAGTTAAAATTAGAAGTCTTTTTACTATTTTTATGGAACAGGTTTGCAGGTTGTTGTTTTTTTCATTGACCTCTCTGTATTTATGTTTTACCAGTGAGTGGCTTTTGACACATGGAAACTGCTGTTATTGTAATTTGAACACTGCTAAGCCAGAAAATTGTTAACATAAGTTCCTAAGACAGGAAAGTTCATAATAGCTGTTTTCAATAGCGGTAAAACACAGTTTCACAGTGAACTCTCTCTTATGCACATGGAATGATTGCAAACACAAATCATTCCTCTATTTTCTCATGTTGTTGTTTTTATTAAGAAATCATAATTGGATACAGTCACTATAGACATGTCAGGGTTGTGTACATATATGTACCAGAGACTAGCAATTTGCCACAGATTTCATATTTGTTTTCATATATTAAATCCTCCTTGACGTCAGATAAGTGGAGTGTTTAAACCAGTGTCACATTTATTTCAATTCTTGTTTTAAATAGAGAATGTGGGAAAAAATACAACAGAACAAGCATGGCAGCAAATAAATAGGATGTACATACTTTGATACAAGTGAACTTCATAGAGAAATTAAAAGCCCAAGGTTTTTTTTCTGGGTGAAAGTGTTGTTAATTCCTGGTATATGTCATACATGTCGTAAAAACACACAAGCGGAAGCACAGAAATTGGGTAACCGTAGATATATGTTTCCTTTTTTTCATGTATTTTTAACCTTCATTTACATTTCTAGGTAGGACTTTTCTCTCATGGATCAACCTAGTTGTAATTTCTCCTTTTTTACCAACCATGCAATGTTCTTCTGCTAAGCAGTGACATCATCTGCTTGCACATAATTAAAGGCGAGTGGCAAGAGGTCCAATTTCACCATGCTAAGCCTTGCTTGTGCTAATTATCCAGTGCTCATTACAACTAACTTGCAGTCATCCAACATGGGCAGATTGTGTATGGTAGCAGCTGACACTGCAGCTCATGACTGTCTGCATGGAAAAGAGAGCCGTGTGGATTTGCTGATGCTGTCTGTCACTGTGTTCTCTGCTCTGACTCAAACTGACTCAAAAAGTTAAGAAAATCCTCAAATTAGACCTGTTTGAAATTATCTCTGTCTCTCTTAGTGAAATGCATGGATTTAAAAAAAAATTTTTTTCTTTATACATTGTGATTTTTGATGGTTTATATTCTGTCTTTTTGTTTTAGCTATAAAATTGCACTTATTGATAATGTGTAATCAGCTTCAGTGTCTGTGATTTTATTACTCCCTCATTCAAAATGTCTGATAAAAGCATTCATTTTGCCTGAGAGGTAGGAGTGGTGAGTTCAATATCAATGAGTCTCTTATTATTATTTTTTTCTTGTGAAATCTCTCTACGCCATGAATTGATAGAATGTATTTCATAGGGAGATTTATACAGAAAACGCATTAATACCTGCAGATCATATATTGAAAATGATGTCTTAGTGACATTATGGCAAGAAATTCATCTAAGCACATTTTTCTTACCTGTCAGTTCTTTTCCCACTCTTCATCACTCTCTCAATTCTATATTGTTTGGCTTCTTAACTTTAATACCTCTCTTATATTATTCTGTTTTCAACATTTATGTCTTTCCTGTGGTTTTCTTTATTTCCCTTTTCTGTCTTTTGTGTTTCACACCCCCTTCTTCCTTTCTCTGAAGTTGGTACTGAATTTTCTTCTCTACTAAAATTTCCATTCCCTGTCAAGAAAAAAAAAAAAGCTCATCTTTATGTGCAATGCATTGAAAAATAACCATATAAGCTGTGATGCTTGAAATAGTTTTGGTTAACTACTCTCCTCACTTATATTTAAACCATCGAGTTTTGCGTTTCACTCCGATACCCAGTTTTCTCACTCCCTTGCTGCTTTCAAGTGACAGATAATTAAAACAGATATTTCTGTGCTGCAGTGCTTTTTGTCTCACAGTATATACTGCATGTCATCTTCACATTGTCACATTAAGTATTTTATTGTATTCTTTGTTTGAAAAGTAAGACAGCACTGATTACATCAGAGTATTTATCACTTTGAGCTGCCATCATCAGCCTGCAGGATTCAGCTATTTAGTCACTTTTTGTTGTGATTTTTGCTTATTTCTTCCGTTGCTCTTGCACATTTCTGCTTAGATCTTGTGCTTCTTGTGTTGTGCATGCATTTGTGTTTATCCTAGGGCAGCCATGTGTGTTTGTGGGTCTGCATCAATGCCAAGTAGTATTCCCCAATAACAGGATTACCATCTTAAGACTTTTCATGGCAAGTGAGCCAGCTGGATGGATATAGCACTGTAGTGTAAACTCCACTGGCGTTACATCAAGAAAAGAGTTAGTAAAATTATATAAGGCAGCTCCAGCCAGCTCTGTGTGAGTTTCTGGGATGGAGTATAAAGGATTCAGAGATGCTTAACATCCCTGAAAGCAGCTGTGGTATAGAGAAGGGGAACCCTTTAAAGCGAGGAATTGCTTACAGTGCTGTCAACACAGTAAGGATTTAACAATTATGAAATTATTTTCTTCTACAGTTATGCTTTAGACTTTATTTAATTGTAAAACTGAACGATGCACTTTTCCCAAGTAGACGGCTAAGATAAATGAACATTTACAACCAGCAGCTAAATTGTAACGATTATGCACAGGAAAGATGCAAATTATTCTGGAATATAATAAAACTGTCAAAATGATCCTAGTGGTTGTGAGGCAATTGTGCTCTACTACAGTTCCTAAACTTGGATAAAAGTTTAGATAGACAGTAATAGGCCTGCCTCTGACATACATTGAGTTGCAAAACTTGAATTGAAGTCAAAGTCGCATACAATTCCAACCATTGGAGAGACATAGAAGGCCATTATGCTAAAATGAGTGTTTTGTTTTCTTGATCCAGCTCACTTGAAGTAAGGATAATTAGCAAAACAAGCCTCAGTTGCTCGAGTCAGCAACAACCCAATGCGAAAGAGTATACCTTTTTATTTCTAAAAAGAATTTGATTACGTTGATTATTCACAGAATGTATTACTGATATAAATTCTGCTTGTTGAACAGGTTTCAATGCTGCTTTATGTGTCCCACAAGTACCTTTTTCAGACAAAAAACAATCGATGTAAAAAATGCTTTTTGGTAACATAAAGTGCCAAAAATAAAGCCTTTTCTTTATTTCCATGTAGCCTTTGAATCAAATTAATTTCTCCCTGTTGGCATAGAAAAAAAACTAAACCACTAAATCATTTTCTGGTAATATGGTACTTCCATTGTTAAGTGTTGGTGTGTCGACAGTTTTCAGTCTTAACTGCAGGTCAAAAGGACCTGACAGGCACTGGACTGGAATCCTATTGATCCTATGTTCTGTGTCACTCTTTAGTCTCAAAGTCTCAGATATAGATTTGATTGGCCATTGAATGTAAAGCAACATTTGCTTTACATTCATTATTTCAGTTCAAATCATGTTTTAATCTGTTAGGTTATACACAACAGGTTGAATTTTAACTACTACAAGAAGTCATAGCTACATTGTAGCTCACCAGGTTTTCTGTCAGATCATGTGTCACTGAGTAATTAGTCAGCAGCAAACTAGCGTAAAGTGAGTGAATAGTTTTGAATCCCTGAAGGATAAGAAAGCATTTATGTTAATGTGTCAACAAAAGTTTACTGAATAAACGTAAGTCTGTTCTACCTTGAATATGTGCAGTGAGAACATTTCCCACAATGCCAGATAGTTTAACCTGTAATATTTTCAGTCTTTGCTGATTTTCAGATTTAATATTGATATTGCTCTAATGACAAAGTTTGTACTAAATTGTAAGGAAATGGCTGCTGCTCAAGCAGACCAGCAGAGGACCAATCCAGATCGGAAATAATTGGAAGCCACCAGGCAAAACTTGGCTTCTCCAAAGACCAACAGTCAGATTGTATCATCTTGCATTTTATTCTAGGGAAAGCACTATGCTGCAGTTGTTTTCCCCTATTTTTACAGTAGTAGTGAGAGGTCAAGGGCTTTTTGACATTACGTTTGAGACCGTGGCCTAAAGACCACAGATGGCTAAGAGATGTCTTTATCTCTGATGGTTGGACACAGCAATTTCCTTTTAAAGGCTTGGAAAGCAGCGCTACAGATTCTTTTGCTACTCTTTCAATATTTTATTCTTCAGTCTAGCTTGTCATTTAGTTTTATCTGCGTAACTTTTTGGGCTTTTATGTGTTTCCGCCCTTTGGTCAGGTCCGCCTTTTTAAAGAGGTTTATAGTCTCAATGGGATTTTATCTTGGTTAAATAAAATCAAAAATAAAATTTAAAAAATCAGTAATGAAAGCCTGAATGTCACAAATTTGCTAATGAACAAATAATGCTTGCTGCCCTTTCATGGTTTGTTTTCAACAATAGTTTCAAGTCATGAACCTTAGTGTTTGAGTGAAGCAGACAGTATAAAACTGGGACATTTGAC
Source organism: Brachyrhaphis roseni (assembly GCA_903066815.1). Classification (NCBI taxonomy): domain Eukaryota; kingdom Metazoa; phylum Chordata; class Actinopteri; order Cyprinodontiformes; family Poeciliidae; genus Brachyrhaphis; species Brachyrhaphis roseni. Next base: position 81,836 of record CAEFZY010068626.1, read on the forward strand.
ATCATCTGTGTAAGAGTTGTGCCAGAAAATAAAGCTCAGACTCAGATTATGGGACAGACTTGTATTCAAAATCATTATATCCGACCAGTGAACTGCATTTGGTTTTTGTTGTTTTTATTTTCTTTTGTAGGATTAAGAATGAACAATATGGTCTTAATATCTTAAACAATGAATGTGTTGATAAAAATTTACTAAGAATTTATCAAAACTTCAAAATAGTCTTTTTGGCAGTATAAACACTGCTGCAAAGTAAAATATATGTGTCATTGTAAGTGTCATCCTCAGTAATAATAGATGATATGATGACTGCCCATCCCAATATGTTGGATGAAGATGTTTTTTAATCTATTACTTTTTTCCCATTGCAAATGAGTTGGAGGAACATGAGGACAACTTGCCTTTGTCTCCATATTTCCGGCAAAAGCAGTTCAGGTGTTTTTTGACACATTTGTAACAGCTGGAATTGATGTTTTATTGCTGCATTGCGAAATAAATTAAATTTCCCAGAGTTGGAGATACACCGAGCCACTCAGGAATTTTGACTTAAGTCAAATTAAATACCAGAAATTCACCATACGTTCCTTAACCACTTCTCAAAAAACACTTCTGCCTTGCTTAAACTGCCAAAAGAGGCTGATCTTAGCCTGAGATATGAAGACATGCATTTCTTTGATAAATATTGACTTGGCATTCTGGGCTTGAACATGAAAACTTCAAAGACTCAGCTGACTCACCAACACCTTGTGAAATCTGATGATGTATTTTAAAATTATTGACTTGCCAGTTATTAGATTCTGCCTCAGTCTGTATCCCTGGACACAATTCAATGGTTAACATGCCAATATTTATGGTTCTAATGGTTCAGAAAGTGCAATGCACAGTTTATAAACACATTCAGTGTAAGATGAAATTATTACTTATGACTGCAGCAAAGCACATTACCACTAATGGAAAATTTACAAGCCCATTTCTTTGTGGCCAGCGTTATTGTGCACTCCTTAATAACCACATATTAAATGCACCCTAATAGCCCATCCACTTCCCATGTAAAGACCTTGGACTGCTTTCCTCTTTTCTCCTGCAATGCTTTCACATGGCTACTTCTCTTCCATCTGCATTTTCTGTTCCCATGTAGAAACAGCCGCGTCATAGACAGCATGTCTCCCCACAGCTGAATACAGAAACAGTACAGACATTTTGTCAAGCTGCATCTCAGGGGACACCTTTGCTTCGCTTCACTTTACACCTCAAACTAGACGTAAATAAAATATCATCACAAAAGTCTCTCACTCAACAAAGTCCCTTAATCTTGCAGCATGGTTTTAGAACAGTCTAGAGGGGGATGAGTTTGTTTTTCATGTGTAAATCGGTGGACACAAGATTTGATGAAAGGTGAGTGTTTGGCTTTCTCCTACTTTGTAAAGAAATAAAAGGAAGATGGGAAAGAAAAGCGCCCAGACAGGCAGAGGATGAGAGAGAAAAAGGGCTGAAAGAAATAACCAGAACAATCCGTCAGGACCTCAGCAGAAAAAAAAAAAGACTGCAGCCTCACTCATCCATTGAAGGAAGGAAAAGGTGTAAAGGGAGAGTGAAGGAGGTCAGAGAAAGAGAGCGCAGGTGATGGTATTATGCTGCTTGTGTCACAGCCAGATAAAGGCTCCTCTGCTGCCTGGCTGTCATCTGCATTGCACACAATATCCCCTTTATTCACAATATCACCCTTTTCTATTTTGCTTCATCTGCCACCCTGGTGGAGCAACTCCCAATGTGCTTCACTTTTTCTCTTCCCATCACACCGCTGCCAGCAATACTGCATACATCATTCCCTATCATCCTCTGTTCTACTCTCTCTTATGCTCCTAAGAAAACTGTATGGTGCTGCCCTTTTTTTCCTCACGCAAATATCAAGAGTATTTCTGCTTTTTTCCCCTTATTCTTTCTATTCACGTGCCATCTCCTTATCAAACATAGTTTTTAGTAGAATACTAGTATTTCTGCCACACATGTTACTTTTATTTTCGACTGTAATATGGCAAGTGCAGCAGGTCACTATGATTTTATGCTCAACATGCCCTGTTTTTAGTAGGGTGGTCACCTCTTTGGTCTGTTTTCAACCGATTCCACAAATTTGAGCACAAATAGTATTATGAACAGTTGTACACCTTGCAACTTGTGCTTTTAAGGCTGACTTGCTTAACATCCGTAAAGAAAATTACTGACCAAAAGGAACTACTTGTTCCCAGAGACCTGAGGATATTTTATTCTGAGCTGGTGGACACTACTGAGGAAATGCTGAGGTTATGTTTGCAAGATAGGAAAAAAAAAACACCTTTTGACATAAATCCCCTATCTGACCATACTTTCAATCCATGAAAATCACCTACACTCATGATTATTCTTGTGATCATCAAAATGATTTTGAATAGTAATTGGATTTGAAGTTGACCTATCCCTGCTATGCGTCATGACTCAAACCATGATGTGATGTAAGGCTTACACACGGGTACAAAGCAAAGACAGAAGCAGCAAAGTCTGTTCATGCAAGAACAGTACACCATGATCTTAGTGTCTGTCTAATAAAAGAAGAAGAGAGCTTTGTGGTTGTGTGTTACTAAGAAAGCAATAACATAAAAATTCTTATTGAGCACTGGTGATATGGACATCTTGAAAACACACACAAGATATAACACAAACAATAAAAACTGATTTGTTCAAAATCACCCAAAAAAACAGTACTGGTATTTAGATGCTATTTATTTATTTATTTTTTATTTTTTGGAAGTTTGCTCCAAAAAGTAAAATTTGCTCTTAAACATGATTCAATTTCTCACAACTGTGCTACAGACCCTCTGAGACAGTAATGTCCACAATGAACCTGAACTGTCTAAAATTTCCTGAGAATCCCATACCAAGATTCTGCTTTCAGATTTATTTATTTCTGTTAATTATCTTGGTTCAAAAATGAGATATATTTTTAAAATGTGGCCATAAAATATTAGATTTCCTATGTTTGGATGGCACATAACCACGTAGTTTTATGTTAATAAAAGAACTCCCTCTTCTGCCTGATTTTCCAGTACCATCAAGCCACATTTTAGTCAAGTATCTCATTAAACCTTAGCTGATTTTTTATATATATATTTTTTTTACACTTTACAGTTCAATTCTTACATTCGTTCTTCCTCAGTGAGTAAAAGAGTGAGAAAATGTGTCACATGAACAACATGCAGGATATTTGCAAGCATGATAGTTATAAAAATAAATTTACTTAACCAGAAAAACTATTGAAATTCTTTCCTCAGATGAAGTGATGTTTCATTTCTCCCTTCCAAGGTCCTTATCATGTAATCGTTTCATTAGAATTCAGTCAAAATTTTCAGTTCTGTTTCGAATCTCCCTTCATGGTTAACTTCAAAAACTGTCAACCATTTGCAAAATTGTCATTAATGTTTTATTACTTGAATAGACAGGCTTAATAAATGCTCATTACACACGTTAGTATGCTTCCTTTCTGTGTTTCTTACAAAAGTCTTTACTACATACACATGCATGCATTCTAGCTGAAGTCACTAAACCATGAAGAGACAGGGTGCAGTTCATTGCTCACCTTGGCTGCCTGGATCAATGGCAGTGTGCCTCCTCCAAATCCCTCCCACAAACAGACCTGAATAAACAGACACAGAGCATTTACACAGGCACTGATAATCCGCTAATCCATATAACCTGCTTTCTAATCAACACACACACCCTCTCCCCATGCCCATCCCCTAACACACACACAAACACACCCCTGCACTCCGGAGTGAATATGTACACTGATACTGTGTACATATAGGAACACAAGCAGATGAGTGTGCATATAAGCAGGAAACGCACACTTCTACACACTGTTTGCATGCACAGAGGCACACACAACTGACTTTTCCCTATTATCCTCTCTGACCTCCTCTGAGGGGTATGGTTGATAGTCCCATGGAGGTTGATAACAGACAGAAGGGTTAATAGGGATTAATGGACTGCACACACACAGTTGTGTAGACACACAGACAAGAGAGAATTCCTGCACTGATGAGTTTACGGGCTTTTATACATCTTTGAAGCGTGTGTGTAAGTATGTGTGAGGATGAGTTTGTGCAGTTGATTATTCGAAGGAACTTATCATGTAGCTGTCTGCTGCACGCTGTTCCCACTGCTTGATGAGATAATTGAAGCGTGAAAAATCCGTATAGAGGATGTCAAAACTCCTAATGGGCCAAAAAGAATGGACACCCTGAGCACAGCGCTTAGTGTCATACAGATCAGATAGATTTTATCACTAGAAGGCGGATAGCCCCATTTATAAACTTTTATCCATTTGCCAATTTAATGACCTGTTTAGGGATCGCTAGACTATCTAACTGTCTGTCTCAGTGTATTTACTCTTTAACATTTTGCCATCTAATTATTCCGTCGTGAACAAGCTTTTCAACAGCTCATAAGTACATTTATGCATGATTTATTACAGAAAATCCAGGGTGGCAATTATCTTTAATTTGAATTATCAAGCATGTGCCATGTTATCGTAGAACCTTGGACTGGTTTCCTCCAAAAAAAGAGAGCTTAGGCATTAGCTGCAAACCTACTTTTAAATATGACATATTTTTAATCACCGCTTTTCATTGACCCAAAGAGAAGATTGTCAACCTGCAGACAGGGTTTTGGGTTTGTAGTTAATTTTGCTTTATCTTGGTTCTTGTATTTGGTCATTCCTTTACTCCAATCTTTCTTTAAGTCCTTAAAGTCTATCTGTACGTAGGACACAGTGTGGAAAATTCAGACAACACTAAATTTGAGAACACCTATTTCATTCTTTTTCCTACTAATTTCAGTTTGGCTAACTCTTTCCTACATGTCTTGTTTTGGTACCTTCTATTTTTTACTCATCATCATTTCTTAGGATTTGTCCTGCAGGTGCAAGGTCCTATGTTTTCTTGTCCAACTTCAACTTTGTTTTGTGTAATATTGGCTTCATCCACTTATTCCTTGATTCAGTCAAGTCATCTCTTCTAACTTCAACTACCCCTACATTTGGATCTATGTCCCCCATGTCCCTTTTTCAACCCTTCTTTGAAGTCTTTACCCTATTCAGCAGCAAAGTAATCTTTCGGTGTATTTTTCCATTTTGTACTTGGCAGTCATTTCATCTGGAATACTGTGGTTTTATGTTGTGAGCATCTTGCTTATGTTGCACTTTTTATATTTGTGCAATAAACTGGATTTTGGCCTCTCTCTGTCTCTGTATTTAGGTAGCCCCTCAAGCACCGTTTGTTTTTTGTTTTTTTTGTTTTTTTGACACCAGCTAGGAGCCAATTTGAAAGCAAAACAGAATAAAGAAACTGGAAGGTTTGGACTATCTACCTTGCAATTACTGAGAAGAATATTTTGCAAGCATTGGACAGACTTTTACTTTACAAATAATCAAATGAGCTTTCAATATTTTGAAAAAAGCACAAAAAAAACCTTCCAGCATTTTGAAGACACATCTGCTCTGCACATATAGTGGTCTCAAATGTGAAACGGAATAGGCCCGATGGGACTTTAAACCCCAACTCTCCCAGACAAACATCTTTTGTCCTTACCCCACTGCTTCCTACTTCCTTCTGCAGACTTTACGACTTGTTACAAAGCAGCATTTGCTCCCAGGGTCAACGATAGCAGGTGTTAAATCACAGCATCACAGAGGACACCTTGTATGGTATCTCCGAGATTCTGCCAGCTGTGACAAAATGGCTCAATTTGATGCTCTTAGAATGAGAGGTTGGCTTGACAAAAGCTAAAGGGCTTACATACAGGCTCACTTGGCAGGCAGTCCACACAAGGGAGGACGCACACTGTCGCAGACGCAGTTTGAAAGAAGACGATGGTGAAACCACCAATATGTGATCAGATGTATTTGATGTTGCATTTATAATTATTGGTGGGTTTTTTTTCAACCAGCTTCTTTTTTAGCTTGTCATTATACTGTAGCGATGTTACTCTACTTGTTATGCTTTTGGTAATGTTATTCATGATATAATTTTAATCAGACTTAAATGATTTGATCCTTCAAAATATCTCTCTCTCAATGTCTTCTCCCCTGCCCCTCTTTGTTCAGGTGCGGTGGACAAAGACGGCAGGCAGCGCTTCAGACAAGTTTCAGGAAACATCCATCTACAATGAGACACTGCGCATCGAGAACATCCAGAGGGTGCAGGGGGGCCGCTACTACTGCAAGGCCGACAACGGGGTGGGGGTGGCTGCCATCAAGTCCATCCGCGTAGATGTGCAGTGTAAGTGGGCAGGGAGAAAAGAGGAAAAGAGAACACTCCTTCCACTTTTAGACCACAGCAGACTCTCACTGCAGCCATTCCCACATTAGAGAAGGTCGAGATGGGCAGAGATGGAAAGATAGCAGGAGGAAAGATGAAAGACTGATTGGATGGATGATGAGATTTCAGGTGGGAATGGTTTCCAAGAGTATCTGATGAATTACGGTTGAGAGGATGAAAAACATGCTAGGAGGATTAAGAGAGAAGGTTGGGTAGATCAAATTAAGCTGAATCAGAAAATTCTGTAATACAAAAAGGTTTTTTGCATTAAAAACTGTTTTATGTTCCTAAATATTTTATATACATCTGTTTCTCTGTGTAATAATTAGCAAAAAGAAAAAGTAAGGCTTAAATTCCTATAAAAGCTTGTCCTTACATTCAGTAGCACATACTATTCCAAAATTAAACATGAAAGTAATTCACACAATTCTTCAGAGAAATTAAAGCAGAAGGAAATATTTGGCTGCACAAAAAGCAGTTCCTTCCTTTTTGCTTTGGAAAATATTTTCAAAATAAATTGAAAAAAATAGTTGAAATATTGGATCTGTTGGTTTTCTGTTACTCTACTTCACTTACCAGTACATTGTTTGAGGAATAGAAATAGAATTTCAACCAGAAATCATGACTGATCTAATTAATGATGTTGAAAGCCTAAAATTGTCAATATATTGATATTTTTACAAATGATCTACTTCACCAATACAAGTCAAGAGAAACAAAGACATCTTTCATCAGATACTTTTGGGAAAAAAGTGAAGCCTGTGGGACCTAAAGTGAGTTTTATAACAGTTAGTCCAGGTGGCACGGGCTCCCTAACTCAATATTTCTTAGTCAATTTCTGTCCTAAATGAATGGGAGAGAGAGAACAGTGAACCATTTGAATTGTCAAGGGCTTGAACTGAAACACTAATAATTTACAAATAGCTTCCCATTTTCAGCCCCTCTCTGACTTGCTTTTTTGTTCTGGAGGTCTACATCGGCCCCGTTGTTTATGAAACAAAGGATACCAGATTTAATTGCAAAGCTCTGTTATACTGACAACAGTAAATTTTCAGGGTGCGGCTCTACATCGAAGTGTTTTACCCTGCTAGCTTGCTACTCTGAGACTCACAGCATTTTCAAAATTTATAATTAAAACTAAGTAAACTGCTGAAAAAAAGGAAGCTATGACATGATTTACAGATCTCTTTTAATTATCTGGTAGTCAAGTAAAAAAAATTGATGCTTAAAGGAGGACAGAATCATCATCCTGTCATTTATCAAAAGAGAAAACTCCATCAAAGATCAACTCTTCTGTTCTGGTATTTGGCCAGAAAATCAAACAGCTTTCACATTGTTCAACATGTGACAGCTGGGAAGTGACATTGTGTTGTAGGGGTCCCGTGCTGCTGCTTGTTTCACTGCCCCACTGTCCCAGTGAGTCAGGGGCCAGGTCAGGGTCAAAGGTTGTTTAACACAACACTCTGTACATCCATGCTACATGCTTTTGAAGCCCTAAGAGCCTCACTCATATGTTAAATCTATTTTTGTTCTTTTCCTTTGCTGATTCAATCACCTTAATGGTGGATTTATAGACTCACAGAAAAACATTCCTTTTACCGAGGGCGTTGCAAAATTTAACACCAATTACTTTCTTGTCACTGAACTCATTTTGTTGGCTTTGGGTAAGGTGCAGTGCAAAGGAGTGAACTATTTCACATGCACCACAGGAACACACAGAAACACACGCACACACGCGCATGTTTGTGCCATTCTTGTCCCTTTGAGATTCATCATTTAGCCCCGGCCCTCCCTTTGCCTCTTAATAAGGCTTTCCCTCCCTTCTTCACCCACTTCTCCTTTCTGCTGATAGTGTTAGTCGTCCCCAGGAGTTAGCTCTGTCCTTGCTGGGGAGCTGGTAATTGCAGGGGGCCTAGCAAGTAAACAGGTTGCGTTGTGAGTGTAGTTGTGACAGGAGCTCTGTGAAGCTAACCAGCTCTGACGGTCAATGCTTGTTCAATTCCCTGTCCCCCATGCTGTGTTAGACCCAGTGGCGATCATCTGTGCTCGCTTCACTGAGCATCTTTAGTGCTAGGACGATGTAACAATTAGCCAAGGCTTCCAGAGAAACACAGGGAATGAAAGAGATGAACGTGGAGGGCAAGAAAGATTAAGAAGTGAGGATGTAATAGCGAGATTAGCTGGCCAGAAACATAGACAAAGACAATTATTTAACATCAATACTTCTCAAATACTTTGATTTTTGACAAAAAATGATTGAAGTATGTTGAATGTTTAAAAAAATGGTAATTTACTAGTATTTAAAAGCGTTTATGCATTGTGCTTATCAATTGATAAATGTCAATTGGTCATTCTACACCAGATCTAATTTTGGATGTAATTAAACAATGTCACTTGAGAAAATTGCTTTCCTCCACCATTTTTGAAGTCACTTCAGTGACTTCTTGCTTAAGAAAAATCTTCCACATTGTTACTGCCAAAAAAGCCATTTTTGGATGGAGCCAATAACAACAAATCAGTTTGTGTTAAACTCTAAATCCCCAAAGCAACTTGGAAAAAAAAATCACAGATGAACTCATAGTTATTTTTACCAAACTGCCACAAACATTAGAAAAATAATGCAATTTTTCAGGAGATAAATAGAACTATACTTTGAGGTGAAATACAGAAGGTTGGGTTAACACTGATATGCAGTAGGTAGTGATGTGCAGATCAAACTATTGTCTTCTTTAGAGCAGTGACATTTCTGTAAAGCACAACCCATAACCAGCTGAAGAAAAAAATTAATTGAAGATTGTACTCCGGAGTTTGCTACAACAAAGCAAGAAAAAAAAACGACAAAGCAGAAAAAGTCACAAATGGAGTCTAATCAACAAATAAAAATAGTTAAGAGCAAGAAAAATCAAAGCAATGGAATTTCAGGTAGGATAATAGATACATTATGTTTCCTAAATTAAATAGACCTAAAGGGCAGAACATACTGTTACTCATACAGGCAATTTAAGTGTCCTATTTCCATCAAAGTTTATCCATTTTGTCACTTCATTCTTAATTCCTATCACATGCTAATCTACTTCCGCCCTCTTTTCCTTTATGAAACATACCAGTGGTTGGAAAGAGAGTCAAATGAATCATTTCAAGTCTTTGCATAATTTTGTGCACAGAATGACCAACTTTAATGTAGAGTGGTTCCAATGAAAATAATAAAAAACCTGTACAAGTACATGCAGGTGAATGTGATTAAAGGAGTGGTAAAGTGGTAAATTTAAGTTGTACACCTCAACAGTACCAGGGATCAGCTTTGGGTTTCAATAGAGTAGAAAGGTAAAGAGTAGATAGTAAATAAATACCATTCCCTCATTACTTTCCTCAGCATTTAGCATTATATTATACATAATTGGTTCACCAGCAGCAATAGTGTCTGCTCTAAGGTGCCAATAAAACTGGCAGCATGACCCATTTTCTCTAAAAAATTTCTAAAAAATGATCTGATTATTTGGGGACTCTAACACAGAACTAAAATTTTATTTTCAGAAGGAAATAAAATCCTTAAAGATCTAAAAAAATACAAGATGGTGACATCATCTACAGTAAATCATACCACTCTAATGCAATTGAATACTGAAAACCACTACTTTGATTCATTACAGATTGCTCAAACTGGGAGTGCTTAAAGAGAAACTCCACATCATCCACTTCATTTACTTACGTTTGCACCTGAATTATATTTTGTACCATATGCATATGCAGTCTTAATGAAATAGTTGTAAATAATTACAGTTATTTAGAACAAATTTGTATTTACATTAATGACCTTGTGGCAGGGAAGACCACATAGGCTAGTGAAGCAGCACATTTTCACAGTAAACAACAAACATCAGCAATACTGTTGAGGTCATTAAACAATAAAACAAATACGACGGCAAAGCCATAGGATAAAACTGACATTAAATATTTAGTTGAAAAAATTGCAGGTTTCAGACAGCATGTTCTTCAAAATATCTTAAAAAAATTCTATTGCAAAATGTAAGACAGAAAACAATGTGGCTGCTTATGTAACAGAGCTAGGAACTACCAGTTAGAAACCATAAATATAAGCATTTGGCACACAGTCATGTTAAGCATGTATGAGTTAAAATGATCAATATTATGTGTGTGAAACTTGTGTATAATGTGCACACTGATTGTTCTGTGATGAAACGTAAGCTCACTGACTTGAAGAATGACTGACCTCTTCCTTAGCTTCACTGCAACCAACAACATACAATCTGAAAGCCAGCTGAAATTTAGTACAAAGCAGTAATTTCTCTTTTGTTTACCTCTAAAAACTGAACACGTTTTTTTTTTAATTGATTTGTTATTTTGTTAGCTTGACAAAATCTATTTTTTGACCAGACACACTCATAACTTGAATCCATTTACAATTGTCCTCAAATACACAAGGCCAAAAGCACACACACTCACACTTTGAAGTGTGATAGTGAGATGTACTATAGGGAAGAAAAAGGAAGTGAGAAAGTGAATGATAGGTGGAAACTGAAAAGACAGCAGGGAAATGAGTGAAGGCTATCTGGACTGAAGCAAAGTATTCAATATCCTGCTTTGAATGGAATATATACAGAGCAAAGGCCACTATTATATATCATACATATATAAAACTGACACCCTCATCATTCTGTTAACTTTTGCTTCTTGTCCTTCACGCCACCAATGCTGATAGTATCAGTATTTTTACTTAACACATTTAGAATTACTTTCTTTCCCACACTATCTTAAATTTTTATACTTTGAGCACATCTTTTGAATTGATGTTTTTGTTTTCTGTGTTCGTGAAAGAGTAAAATTTTAGCACACACTATCATAAAATACTCACTATGAAACTGTCTTCACTGATGATTTTCTTCTCAACACTCCACCCACACATCAATCATTGCCACAGAAGGCCCTCTGTGTGCCAATGCTGACCAATGACCTGACACTCTAACCACTGGGACAGTGGGACAGTGAGCAGGCGGGGTTTAACTTTGAGTAGCCTCTACTGATGGGATGGACTTGGTTCAGAAACCCAACCAATGATCCATGGTGGAGATCATGAAAACAAAGGATCAATCCATAAACATGTTAGTTTGTCACCGTGGATTTAACTTCAGAACAAGGTAAGTGGGGAAATACTGATGATGATTCACCTTCTGTGACCTGAGGACAAGGGTCTTGGTTAATTTGTTAAATGAGAGTTTTTCTTGGTTATTTTAAGCTTCATTTTAAACAGCTGTATTTAGAATTGTTGTTTCCATTTTTATCTAACTTTTTAGCTGTTTTAGGACACTTTAGCCCCAAAAGACCTTTTTTTTTTAGTCTAGATTTTTACTGTTTATGCTAAGGATAACCAGCCAAAAGTATTTAATCCAGGTCAGTTCATTGTACATACACAGTGTACATCTCTTTGGATGGCTTCTTCATCCATGTCGGTCTTTTCCCAATGGTTTATTGTTCTTTTTGAGTATTAGTCCGGGCCCCCTCCCTTTCTTCCCTCCCTTGGTTTTCATGTGTTCTTCCAGTCACATCTGTTTGGTTTACTTGTGTATGTATTTTGAGCCTTTCTGTTTCCATTTCAATTTCTTCTGTGCCCATTATTCTTTCTTCCTTAAGTACCTTACTTAGATTCTTTTCCAGCTGCTGTACATTCATTGATTGTACTCACTTTCTCTGTAAGCCACAATCATATTTCTAAGACATGTAAGCTCCTTAGTTTTATTCACCTGCAATGGATTGGGGGCATGTCCAGGGTGTACCCCGCCTCTCTCCCATTGACCGCTAAAGATATGCACCAGCACCCCTTGCCACCCTACCAGGGATAAGTGTTTAAGTGGATGGATGGATGGATGGATGGATGGATGGATGGATGGATGGATGGATGGATGGATGGATGGATGGTCATTCACTTATTGCTGGATTCTTCTACTAAACTATTCCTATAGGGTGCTATGTGGCTCATTTGGTAAAGCACTTCCACCATGTGCTGAGGCTGCACACAGTGCTGTTTTCTGTAAAATGACAAATTTACCTTTCCACCAAATGATGGTAGAAAGGTAATCCAGTGGTGCTCTATTTGATTGCAATCAGGACAGTGATTAAATTACACTGAACTCGTTGTGTTTAACAAACCAATTTGGGGTTATGTGATTTTTGTTGCACTATCCTAGTGAGAGTAGCAGTCTGCAGACGGATACTCTGCGTACATAAACAGAGTGTACATAGTCAGCAACGATACTCAGATAGGCTGTGGCATTTAAAGAATGCTCAATTGGTACTTAGGGACCTAAAATGTGCTAAGAAAATATTCCCCAAACTCTTAACGATCACCATCAGCTTGAGCTGTTAATAAAAGACAAAATGGATCTTCATTCCCATTGCAGAACTGTTGCTTTATAAACAGTCTCAGCAGTCATGCAAGTACCACAAAATGGTGTTATTGCTAGCTGACTGCACTCACATTTTTACACCCTTAAATACCAGGTTAGGTGGCATTTAGGTCACCCTTCACAGGCCAGAAACACGTCTTTGGTAACTGTGCAATCTTTGTGCTTCAGCGACATGTGGGTTCCAGCTGAAGCAAGACAAATTGGCAGTGACTGCTGTTGGTAGATGGGGGGAAAAATGTTTACATGTTTACAGAGGAGGAAAGAGAAAAGCATCTTAGATAATAAGAGAAACAGAGAGGCAGAAGCAGGTAGTTTAAAAGAAGCTTTGACCTTTTAGTGGGATTGAGGTTGAAGCCACAGGGTGAGTCGTTGGGTCACCAGTCTGCTGTCTGAGTCACACAGTGTTGCAAAAGCTCACACAAACTTTCTGCCCTTCTGCTCTTCTTTCTCACATTTCTCTCAAACTTTCTCTGCTTGTCCATGGCACTCTGCAGCTTACTCCTCTCTCTGTGTTATTAATGCCACGTCTTTTAATATTTCTGTTTGTGCATGCTTCTATATAATTTCTATGGCTCTGTTTGTGTTCTCGCTGTTGCTCACATCGTCTGTAGGATTTATATCTCTTCCTTGCTTTTGATAGTTTCATCTACTGTCTGCTTTTCTTATTCTTTATGTCATTGAAAAGAAGGGACTTTTCCCCATGTTGGACTGTTATTGAAGGAGCACATATATGATATATAGTTTATATGGCTGTTCAATGTTTGTTATTCTCACTTCACTGCTCCACACTCTGGTTTTATTGGCTTGGTCTAACATACTAGAAACAGCTTTAAAAAACCCCATAAAAAATACCAATTAATCCTATTTTGAATGGATTACTTTGGGAAAAAACACAACATCAGGAAAAATATTTTTGCTTTAGTTATTGTTAGCGATATTTCAAAAAGATGTTTTCATGTCAATATGTGATAAATACAATAACCAGTTGTTTGCTTATGTCAGGGCAGTGATAACATGTAAAAACCCCAACTATTTGACATTGTCTTTGTCTTTCGTTGTCCACTAGTGAAGTCGGCTGGATACAATGTTATACATACATGTGGGGGGCTGGTGCTTATCTCCTGCAGTCATTGGGCAAGTGGCAGGGTACATCTAAGATGGTAACCAATCCATCGCAGACCAACACAGAGCACACCGGACAACCATCCACACACACATACGCTAATACTTAAGTGCAGTTTAGAGAGATAGTCATGTTTTTAGGGAAACAGTTACATTCTTGAATTGTGGAAGGAAGCCTGAGTAACCAGAGAGAACCCATGCATGTGTACAGAGAAGATGCAAACTTCATGAGGAAAAACTCTAGGCTGGGATTCAAACCCAGAACCTTCTGGCTGCAAGGCTACAGTGCTACCAACGTTGCCTCTATGCAGCCCGAGATGAAAACAGATAAATATATGTGATCATTTGGAAAGTGGAAATGCTGAAAACGTACTTAATTGTTATTAAATTATATTTTCCGTTTGACTGTCCAGTGTTTGGAACAATCTCAACCAAAGGCTACAAACCAAATTGTAAAAATATCCTACCTAATAGTTTGTGCTTTTGTACTGTAGCTCAGTGAGTTTATGTTTAAAATGTGTTTTTCAAAGTATGTTGAAGTGCTGCTTATATTATTTTCAACAGATACTTTTAGTCTAACAAACCTCACACGTATTGTAACGTTTTTACATAGTTTTGTTTACATGAAAATGTGAAATGAAGAATACTACATTGCTAGTGAAAGGTGTATGGAGGTGTTGTGACTTTTTTCTGCAGCTGACCATTCCTATTGGATTTGTAGTCATAAAGGACAATGTTAATAGCCTGCTGTAAATTCCAACACTGGGACAACTCCTTCAGATGACCCCCAAGCTGTTTGTTTACATATGAATTCATTGGTAAATGTGAATGATCAGTTCTTTGTCAAAAGTTAATGCAAATTACATAACATTTCAACCTTAATTAAGCAGTCCCTCCACTGCTTAATTGGGTCATCTTCCATTTATTGGGGCCTGTACATCTACTTCTAGAGCCGTTCTATGTCCTCTGTTAAGTCTGCATACATTTTTTGCAGTCACAACCACAAAGACAAATCAAAAACTATTTCAGCAAAATAAATACATTTATTTAACTTTGATTTATATTTGAATATTGTCCTATCTAGTCAAGAGAAAACAAAAATCAACAGTATGAATAGTGAAAAAATTAGATATTAAATAATTTGAAGGCTGATTTGACAGGTTGGTCTGCATATATTAAAACTTGATTGAAATACTCACACCACACCAAATGCATGCTTTATAAAGAAAAGCAATAAAAAGGAGCAAAAAAAAAATTCCTGAGTGGCAGATCTTATGGCAAAAATTCATAGTTGGTGGCAGAAAGAAAAGGCTAGACAGGTCCAGGCAGATGGAAGGGCAGCATTAGCTCAAATGACCAGTTGTTACAAACATACATAAGAGCCTTTCTGACCAGGCAGCATTGTCAAACCTTGACAACATAAGATGATATCCACTTCTATGCATGGTAGCTGAGAACAAACAATGGCCAGCTTTAAAACAGATCAAAAATATTCAAGATCTCTGTGCTAAATTTCTATCGTGTTTCAAATATGATCTCAAAAAATATTGTTTATCACTCATTAGCAAATAGCTAATTAATTGAAGAGAATGTGGTTGAATATCAGGCATCTTAGTCTGATATCATTTTTTAGTACTTTTAAGATAAATCTCAATTCTCCACATTCTCTGCAGTGAAATCTGCAAATGAAAAAGATTCACAGGATGAATTAATAAAATACCTGCACATTATGGAACTGACCCATTCCTTTTAAGGTCTTGTGAGTTTTGTAACTGTGACTTTTATCACCTAATATGTTACTGCGTTATCATCAAAAATATATTTTTCAACCAATCAAATGTATATATGCTATATCAAAAGACTGGGTTCTACTTTGATCTTGAATTCTTCATCTATGTGTTTTTTGGAACCAAAAGAACTGCTCTCTCTTTGTTTCTGAAAATGTTGAATTATACATTTTGAGTATCACTGAGAGTTAGTGTATGTGCTTCTAAAAGGCAATTTTAAGCTCCGGCAGCTATTGTAGTGTCAGAGGAATTTGTCTTATTTTTTAATCAAAGCTACTTTTAGTCCAGAAGTGCATTTATATCTACAATAACAGGAATGTATAAAAAGGTGAAAGAGCTATTGTTATGCAGCTCATGGACACATTATTGTGATCAAGTTCATCTTTCTGATATTTGAATTCTTTTAGGTAGAGTTAAAGGAGAAGAATATTACTTCCTTCCAACACTCTGCTCCAGGGTACCTTTCATATCATCTTAATGAAAATACTAATCTTAGCTCATTGTTGAAGTGATGCCCCTCGTGTCATCATTATCCAATGAAACACAGACAAAAATATGTTTGGGTTAAGGACGATGTTTTTTAATTTTATGTTGTGTTCTTCGTAAGTAAGTACCAAATACATCACTTGATTGCTGTCATTGATAATGGTTGGGGTTTGATTCATCTAAAAAAGAAAAAAAAAACATTCTAATTCCGTATATTCAGCCCACAAATGCATTTTAATGTTGATGTTCATATGTAACAAATTAAAAAAAACATAAATGTGCCTCTTTTTGTATATAATGGCCAATTGGTGTTTGTGTAATTTCACAAATTCCTGTCTTGATCAGTTCAGCAAAATGTCATATGCTCAATAACCAGATCCTTTCTCTTCTCATGAAATGCTGCGTAAGTGCAAACCCATTGATTATTATTGATTATTATGATTATTTGCACAATTTATGTGAGAAATTTGTAAGATTAAAACAATGTATGGAAAAGTTTTTAACTAGTTTCTCCTTATTGACTTTCTAAAAATTTTTAGACTATGCTCACCATATCATACCATGTTTATGTATAAAGCTCCTTAAAAAAAGCAACAACACAAGAGTGACCAAATTGCTTCATAACAAGTGAAAAAACAAGCCAGAGATAAAAAAATAAAAATAAAAAAATAGAATTTTAAATTATACAAACAAAATGTAAGACAATTTTTAGATTAAGGGTAACAGAAAGTTTCAGACTCTTTCAATTTTTTAAAAGCCAATTTAAATCTAATTTATTTCAAATTAGATTTAAAAGCATCAACTGGAGGAATGAGCAGAAGAAGCTCATTCCAGGCTGTTGGAAGCGCCACAAAAAATTTACAATCTGCTCTAAATTTGTCACTCATGATATTTGTTACTTTCCCACAATACCTTTAGTAAAAGTGAAAGGAAAACTCTGCTCTGGTCATCTGGATTTCTGGTTAATAAAAAATAAGCAAACAACAGAAAAGCAAGAAAACGGATATCAAGTGAAAAAATGTTGCTGAACAATAGCCTCTAAATGCAATACAAAATACTTCATGCACTCTGCAAGAGTGTGTCAAGTCATTAATTATTTCACATTAGGCCAATTTAATAGGCACTTTGATATGGTCACCATCTGAAAGTCATTAACCTTGGAATTATTTATAGTTCTGTAAAGGCCAAGACATCTCTATCCTGTATAAAAACTTAAAATGATAATTGTTATGAAAATTATCTCTAAATTTGCACATATGGAGTGGGTAGAGATATTTTAACCCTGACACCATGCAACGCACTGGCAAAGATAATATCACGTTGTCTAATGGCATGTTTGACTCTCCTTCTTTCTTTATTTCTTTCTTCCTTTCCTTCTTTGTTTGTTTCTATGCTTCTTTGTTCTTTTACTCTGCTTCTTTCTTTCTTTCTTTCTTTCTGTAACTGAAAGACAAATGTCTCCTTCAGATTATTGAAAATGCTATTTGTCTTGCTCTTTAGTCCCCTGTTAGTTTTCTAAAGAGACACTTATATCTTAGACCTGTTACTAATGGATCTTTATGCCTCACAGGGCTACCATGGTATAATTATTTTTTTTACTTCCTAACTTATAAGCATTCAGTTGGAGAGGAAGATGATCTGATTGAGTCTTTAGTTTAGCCTCACAGTCAAAAGCATATTTTACTCTCTGACACATGCATTCCTAGACAGGTGTATTAGTGTCACCTTGATGGAGGAACATAGAGGAATATCAAAGAAGTCACCACTACAGATAATGGCTTCTCTGTGTTCAGGAGAGCACGGATCAACCAAACAGGGAAAAGCACTTAAACGTCTCTCACAATTCATCTGATCAACAAGGAAAGCAGCGTTTTTAAAAGTGTTCTCCCAAGTTCTAAAGTCTTACACATCTCAGGTTGTATTAGGATCTTTTTTTTTTTTCCTGCACAGCATAAGTACATGCTATTTTGTCAGGTTACATACAGCAATATCCACGTTTAAAAGTAAAGACTCTGCATTTCCCATAAAGCAGCATTTAACTTGCCTTCTTTTGTAAAACAGCTCCAAAAGAGCTAAGACAAAAGGAGCCTTTACTGCTCAATAATATATTGCCCGCAAGGACTAGTCTTGTTGCAGTGTTTCTGCTACTAAGTTGTACCTAAAGTAAAGTAATATGGCACCACAGTTTTTTTAGCAGATAATTACAGCTATTCTACTTTGCAAAATAGTTTAGAAATGTTGAAAAACCAATTAACTGTCAAAGACAAATTCTTGAAGCAATTTGTGGATGCTGCTTGTTCACAAACCAGTGTAACAGTGAATCTAGACTTAAAGGTAGATCTGCTTCTAAAATAGCTTAACTAAGCAAATAATATCTCTAAGAGCTGATACAATTTTTATTATGGATACATTTTGGGGAAAACATGTCCACCTGATAGTTGTTTGATAATAGTAGTGCAGATTCTAATGACTACATTATTCATCAATCCACAATTTATTCACCACAATAGAAGATCTTTTAATATATATCATGTTTATATTTATGAGTTATGCATAATTAAATAGAATTACAAAATAAAATGTTGACTAAACTTTTATTATGTGGTATTTTGTCCAAAAAGAAATTGGTGCAAGGTTGTATAATCTTTCATTTTAAAGAAAACATAAAATATGATTCAAGATTCAAGTAGATGCACCTGTACAACATTAGTGGGGGAGCATTGTGAAGTAGACTCTTTTAACCTTTACATCATGCTATCATGGTTTTGCCTTATCAAAACCATACCTGGTGTGTTGCTTAGATTTTTAAAAATATACATACATGAAAAATCATTGAATCTCCAGTGGCAGCCATTTGGCAGTTCCTAAATTCTTGCTCACACAAATCACCACCTAGTTACACAAAACTCCTCCTCTGAGTTGCAGTCCCCAGCCAAGCTTCCACCTCACAGAGCACCTTCAGACTAGTGGCAGCAGAAATTAGCAAACACCTGGTGGATCAGCGCCTGAACTTATCAGTCCAATGCTCTTAAGAATAATTGTAAACACCATAATTGGGAAACTTTGTGATGACGTGCTGAAGGCAGACAGTTGGAAAGAGCAGGAGCTCCATCCATCATCTTCTGCTTATTGAAGATTTATGGTCATGAAGATAAGATGCAGTAAGGAAACCTAGACATCTTTCTTCTAAGCAACAGTCCTGCTCATTCAAGAAGGGATAAAGTCTCCTCCAGCAAGTGAATCTGCATCAAGACCCACTCTTGGTGGTATTGACCCTGTAAATTTTCCAGGAAGAGATGTAAAACAACCAAACGTGTCAACTGACTCTTTTTAAAGCAGATGAGCATCAGTTTTTTCCTAACATACTTCACTTTATCTCTGACACAATGTCCATTCTTCCTAGTGAGGAAACTCATTTTAACCTCTTGGATCCAAGATCTTGTTCCTTTTATACAATCCATACTTTATGTTCATCAGCGATAGTTGGAACAAAGCTAGACCAAAGAAGTGAGAGCTTTGTCATCCAGTACTGCTCCTTTACAACAATAAATCAAGGAAATGTCCGCATCAATGCAAACAAAGCATTAATCATTATGATTATTTATGATTTATTCTCAATTTTTAGGAAGCTCCAGTTCTCAGCTGGAGAATCCCCCAGCTGAGATAGTCATTTAGAAATCAGTTACATAAAGCTTGATGAAATTACAGGAAAAACTGGAACTCAGATAAAACAGCAAGCCAACAAAGCTAGTTTTACAGAGCTGTGGATGTCCTTTCACATCTGTGAAAAGGACAGTAGGAATCCAAAGAGAAACAAATGCATAATAGATGAACTGGAAAATGAAGATGAATAGAAATAAATGCGAATAAAAGTACTGAAATATTCGGCCACAGCTGATTTTCTATTCCCTTTGTCTTCATTGTGCACTGATTTGTTAACCTTTGCCGCTGTGATGGAGTTCAAAATATCAGTACAAATATGCTTTAATATAAATTGTCTCAATCAGTCAAGTATTTATTTCTTGAGATATTTTTCCTTTCAATATGGCAGGTGTAGATTTTAAATGTTTTTATTCAAATAAATGTTTCTATTTGAATGCTATCAAAAATTGTATTAAAAGAATATGGTTTCCTTTTTCAATCATAATTAAAAAATCTGGGATCACAGCAGTCAAAACCTTCTTACAACTGCATGTTGGTTTGACAGTTTCTCTTTGATTATGGCTCCAAATTATTTGAGGTTTGTTGCTTTTGTTTGGCTATTTTTTAAATATGTAGAAAAATACTTACAGCATTCATCATATTTCAAAATGTTTGTTTTACACATTTGAGGTTGGAAGGTCTTCCTGTACATAATCTTTAGTTCCCTCTACAGATTTTCAATCAGATTCAAGTTGACTGTCTGCCTCCATAATGTTAGTCTTACTTTTGTGAGCTCATGGTAGTAAAATTACAGATCCCTTTGTTTGAAATGTGAAATTATTAGACTCGATATTTTACGTTGACTGGGTTTACTGGTTAAAGAAAGTGTAGAGTCTCATTATGTTATTCACAAGCATCATTGTGGCAATAATTCCAGACTTAAGAGTAAAATTTCTTTTTGCCATGAAATTTAGTCTTTGACAGGTAATTAATACTGAATGCAGCCAGTGTTATTCAGGTCATTTTACCACAGCCTGATTAGAGGTCCCCAATTAGTGTGATATGAGATGTTTTGCTTGCAAATAAGCTGTTGTCAAGCCATATGGATGAGCAGATGGGGGGATGAACCCAAACAACAATCAGCCTGCAATTTCTTTCCAAGCATATGCCTAATATGACAAAACACAATTGCACAGGCATAATGGAGTTTCATTTATTCAAATTTCAGGCTCTATCAAATTTCACAGTTAGCATGCTCCAACAGCTTTTCTTGATGGTACTTTTTATAGTAATTGTAATAACAGTAATTCAGATGTCTTAAGTATTTTTTTCTTTTCATTTCATAAAACATTAAATGTTGAGTTGCACAACTTCCACTGTACCACAAAGCCAACAATATATTTCATTTGAGATTGTATTCAAAGGCAAATCAATGTGTCTGCCTCTACAATTGCCAGTTATTACATGACAAAATTTCTAATGAAAAAAGGAAGATTATGGAATAGAATAGCCAGGTACAGAATGTCAGTGTGTTCTGTTGAAGGAACACATTGACATTTCCACTTTTGTCCTTTTTATGCTTCAAGTAGTGTGTGAGGTGTCAATGATTGCAATTAACACACAAAATAAAATTACGACATGGTCTGCTGGTTATATTTATGTTAACACTGTGAGACACACAGATCTCACAGGGTTACTGTGAAGACCATTGGAGTTCAAATGATTTGATCTCTGAGACAGGGTATTTAAGTTGACGAAGTAGCAACTACAGGATGTTAGCTGATGTCTTAAGAAGCAGTTGAAGAGCTGTGGCTTCTGTTTAAAAGCTTATAAGCTAACTTTTTTTAAACAGAAATTTGAACTGCATCTCTGTTATTTCTGACCTGTCACAAAGACACCGCTTGTTCTCACTGTTTTAGGGGAATCTTTAAATACGTGATATTATATATTTAATACCTCACTTTTACATTGGATTTTATGCTTGCCAAATTCAAAAAATTTTATGTGTAAATTTTGGCCAAAGTCCAAATAATGACCTTCACAAGGCTGGGAGAGCTACTGATCAAACCAGTTTATATATTTACAAGAGCATCCGCTTCTTTAGATGAAAATATTTTTAAAAATGGGAGCTGTTTAAGAATTTTTTTTTTTACAGTACTTTGAAAATGTTCAATATTGCAGTACTACTAGGAGATCCATGAAGCAAAAGGACATAACGAGAGATTTCATAGAAAAGGGGCTACTGTGGTTTTGTGTGGAGTTTATATGTATATATAAGCCCGGATTTTAGCATGGGCTTACCGGGGCTGCAGCCGGGGCCCCCCAAAAGATGCTTTGTATTTTTGTGAATGAATAAGGTCAGAATGTCTTAATTTTATCACTGGCTAAGAAGATTTTGGCAGTGTTGTTGAAAAAAATGTCTAATTTGTTCTGGCAAACATCAAGATGGCAGACAACAGAATGAATGACAGCGGAGCGCAGGAACGAAAGAAAAAGAAGAGAGCGACCGCGAGGTGATAAAGAAAATATCCAAGCTAACAGGGTTTTTTAAAACTCATATTGGACATGGAACAGAACCATCGTCCCTCTCTGCTTCTCAAGACGTTAGCCTTGCTAACAGCGGTTCTATGGTCCGCCAGAACCTGGATCTTTGACTGATCCGGTGCCCGCCCAGAGGCGGCGGAAGGGCGAACCTCTTCGCCAGGTGCAGCGATGATCACGGATAATACTTACAGTACTGATCCTGCGCTTTGGGTAAAAACTGATGAGTCCGGGTGAGCTTACTGGGCTGAGCGAGAAGCAGGGAAT
This sequence comes from Brachyrhaphis roseni, assembly GCA_903066815.1. Lineage (NCBI taxonomy): Eukaryota > Metazoa > Chordata > Actinopteri > Cyprinodontiformes > Poeciliidae > Brachyrhaphis > Brachyrhaphis roseni. The sequence goes on from CAEFZY010068626.1 coordinate 104,450, forward strand.
ATGGATGTTAATTTGAAAGCATCGGAACATCTTTACAAACATCAGAAACGATTCTTCTCCAGATCGCGTTTTGAAAGCCAGCTCGCAAGCGGTGAGAACATCCAAACACAGGCTGAGTTCTCCTCCATCCACCGCAGCTATGTTTTGTATTTTAAACGATGCTAAAAGTCAGTGATGCTTTGAAACTGGTTTCCGTGAGTGGAAAAAAGCAACAGAACGATTCAAAGAGAAAGAAAACGGCTAAAGTCACAGAAAAGTAATGCGACTGTGAAGTTAAAAAAGCGGAACTAGCTTTAGCTTCCAGCTAGCAGCAGCGGGAGGAGCTGTCCTATGGCGAAGGGCCGACTGTACAAATTAGCTAGAGTTCGTCCTGCCCTGCCCTGATACGCAGCTAAATCCAGCCATCACCGAATACAAGTTTTGACCAGGTTTGGCTCTCAGAGGGGAAATAACTTGACTGTCTGAACTTGGTAAGGAAATAAACCTGATAATTACAGAGAAAGAAACAGTTGATAAAAATTGAAAGAGGGAAGGAGACAGATAAAGATAGAAATGAAGGATAAATAAATACTGTACATTGAGAATAGATAGAGAACATTGTCAAAATTTTCATCCTTAGGAAAGCTATGTTGAATAGACATACTCAAGATGTTCAAGTATTTCTTTAAAGGTGCACCAGTAGTAATTTTCTGGCCCATCACGAGCTTTAAAAATCTGACTTGCTGAAATTAGTTTTTTGCATGTGTGTGCAAAATATAGCAATCAAGTTGGCAATCATGGAGTGATTGTTGTAAACCTTACATGGGGAGATGACCTGGTGGTTGGGACTGTCCATCAGCCTCTCTCATGGTGGACAGTGGCTGATTTTTGTGACCTTGTAGGTAGATAAGGTTTGTGGATAGGATCGGTTCCACAAGTAAGTCACGGCCAAGCACTGACCACCCAAAGGGAAAGAAATCAGGGATATATATATATATGCGCACAACTGTATAGCGATGATTAAGTAGGACCCGCACCTTGGCTCAAGCTCGGTGCAGGCCTTAGTCCGGCCCTGTGTATACATATATATATATATATATACAGTATATATATATAAAGAAGAATAAAGTTGAATACACAGCATCAGCGAAATGTGGAACACTGCTGCCGACAGACAAAGAATGAAAAAAAGTACAATATGGTGTTATTGTTAAAAATAGGTAGAAGTCAATGTGAAGCTGAATCTTACCGTATATACAGTCACTATAAATGTTCAGCTAGGATATGATTTTTTTTTATGTCAGGTTTCCAGTGTCTCATACATAGTCAATGTGGGGAATCTCATATCATTTTGCTGGTGGAGACATGACGATAAAACTGTTTCACTGATCAGAAGACTGACTGCCAGACAATGAAGAGATTGTACAGTACAGAGACACAGTAGAATATATGAGTGGGTAGATATACTAACAAACAATATTAAAATGTCTAAATGTAATAAATCAAGTTTAAAGCCAAGGTTAAAATTCAGAAATATTAAGAACATCGTACATTTGTCATGATCAAGTCAAATTTTCTTGCTTGACTTGATCAAATAAAAAATGAGTTTGTTGAAAACAAAAAATGAGTTCTGAACAGAATCTGATAAAAGATTAGAGCATTTAGCAGACCACATACACACAATGAGTTTATATGAGTCAACACAAAGTCCCACTAAATTCACAAGTTCATCCTTCACTAAAGGTGAAGTATGGCTTAGTTATATGCTGTCCTCCAGACCAGGAAGAGATAAGACTACTTCATGTCTCCCCATCGTTCGGCTGGCGTTATCTAAAATGTGCTTTTCTCTGTTATTGTTTTTCCATCGTTTATTTATTGACTCATTCTACTCGATGAAGGTTTTACAACGCAGTGCAGGTTTGAAATGATCCTGACCTTAATACTGGGTCTACTAGCACATGCTGATATTTTTTTTTGCAAGAAAATTACTATTACACTGGAATAAACAATAAATTCAGGGTTTCATGGAGGGTTTTCTGTGGGGCAGTTAGCACTGGGTAAGGAGCAATAATCATGCAAAGGAATAACAGAAAGGGAGATGTGTACAAGACATTTCTTTATTACTTGAGGCATAAAAATGAGTAATAGAAGGGTCACCAAGAGTACTATCAATTATTGCAACTATATAATTATGTTGGTAGCCAAGAGAATTTTATTGTGTATATTTACTGTGAAACCTTTTTGGGACATCAATTGTTAACTGGATTGCATTATAGAAGTGTAGCAAAAGTAAAGCAAAACATTTAATTTTTTCAATGTTTATACATCATTTAGTTTCTAATAATCTGTCTGAAGAATTGAGTGTTTTCTTTCCAGGCACAGATCTTTATAGATTGAAACAAGAAGTATATTTCTCAGGGTTAGACTCAACTGAAGATTAGAAGATTCAGTTAGATACTAATAACTGAAATCAAAATTTTATATTATTCAACTGAGACTTATTTATTGCTGAATAATTGAACAATCTTTTTTTTTTTTTTTTACAGTAACTTAAAATGCTTATATTTAAATTGATGGAAATCTAATAACTAGCAAGAGCCTGTAGGATTCTCTGAACATGAGGAATAATTTTATGGCCTAGTTTTAAACCTAACCTTTCCCTGATGTTAGGTTTAACATCAGGGAAAGGTGTTTCCCTGATGTTAAACCTAACATCAGGGAATAAAAAATGAGTTTGTTGAAAACAAACTCATTTTGTTTGTTTGTTGTTCAAGTGTTTTGAATGTGTTTCAAAACACTTTGAAACACATTCCAAAGTGTTTCAAACCACTTTGGAATCAGTCAGCTTTCAGTAGCAGATAACAGCAAAGTGGAAAGACTTACTTGTTCTGAAACTGGACTGTTTCACAATTCAGGTATCTGACTGACTCAGCAGGTGTGTGCTTTAAAATCTGCTGTCTGCACAGCAACAGCTGCCTGAATCAGCTGGAGTCTGCTTTGAAGCCAGCTTGCATTCAGTTCTTGAACACGTTGCTAGATGGCTAGCTCTTTGGGTCACGATAGGACTGTATTGCTGATATTACAAAGTTGAGAAAGTGGAGTTGCAAAAAAAAAAAAAAAAAGAAGAAAATGTTTTGCAGATACTTTACATGATATAGCTAAACGCACAGTGCTGACCAACTGAATTTTCGAACATCTGTCAAATATGGGCAGACCGGGGCGTGCCGTGGTGGTGTAGGGGTTAGCGCGACCCACATTTGGAGGCCTTGAGTCCTCGACGCGGCAGACACTACAATTTAATCCAACGCAATACATTCTGTGTGTTGCTGTATTTCTGTAACATAATTAAAACATTACAAGCATGGCACTGATAATTGTTTAACGTGATCAGGGACTGTGAGATGTCCTTCAGTCTTTGTGTAAATCCAGTACAAATTTAATCTAAATGACTTTAAAGTAGGACTCAATCCAACAAAATCTTTAAATCGGATCTCAGATATGTCAATTGATTCATGCTACAAATATTTACAGGAGATGCCAACATGTCTACAGGTTCAGTAATTGTGTTAAAACGCAATAAACATTTTTCAAGAATGTCTGAGGAATCAGAGATGAAAACAGAGTGAAAAATGTTGAAGAGGACTCACAGCAAAGATGAAAAAGAGGGTTAACTCCCTTTTTCCTCTTAAACTGAAGGTTGGCAGACTGAAGTCAGGATCTAGAACCAATTGAAGTCTTGCTGCTTTCCAGATTGGATATTTATTTGCTCTTGAATATTTTTAGCATCCATGTTTTATAACAGTTACATGAATTGATTTTAAGCAGCAGAACTTTTGTAGGTTTTATGACACTAAGTGTATCCCACAAAACTTGCTGTGATTGACAGCAGAAGTTCACTGGCTGGCTGTCTCTGCAGAGAGGCCAGCTCACTGAGAGGTCAATGAATACTAACCTGAAAACATCATATTGGAGAGAGTTTTTCTCTAAAATGGACAGACTTCTTCTTGTTCAAACTTCTTATTCAAAGTGTATCACTGGCAGTGGAAGGTGATACAATTCTCAATATAAATTTAAATCCAATAAGATTTAAATTTAAAGTTTTGAAGAGATCACACTGACCTAAATTTGAGCTGAGAGTACTTAAAATAAATGATATCTTTATGAATCAGGCATAACAAAATATGTGAATATTAAGTCTGATCCCTTCATAATTATTGAAGGTGTCAGGAGTTGCTCTGGTGCAATTACTCAGGACTGCTCTGACTTGAAATCAGAACTTGGGACATTCAAACATAATGTAAGGGCCTGTGACAGGTGAAATGAGAAATACTGATTGTCATGCTAACTGTTAGTGACTGTGAAATATTAGGCAGTAAGGGAACACAGTGTCCTTAAAGTTGGTGTGATAAAAATATTTAAATGTAAGAATTCTAGGTAGTTTGACAAATTTGAGATAATTGGGTCAGAACATCTCCTAAACTGTGATGGTTCTTTCCAGTTGGCAGTGGTACACACTGCAGTGCCACAAGCAAATGAGGTTGTTGACTGGTCATAATGTTATGCCTGTCAGTAATATGTTGGTGTTGAGTCCGCATGAAAGTCTTTTCCAGGTGATTTCACTCCAACAGTTTCAGCATCAACACATTTCATATCATAAACAGTATAAAATTGATCTTCATTCTTTTTTGTGAGTCTTTATCTCAAACAAACTTAGGCTGTAATTAAGATATCTAGCTGTCATTTCAATATTTTCCTGTCACTGCACGTGATCTGATTTCAGCAGCAGGTCCCTTTTCACTCAGCTGTCATTAGTTGGCCTCTTTAATGGCCCCTTAAGGCCCATTACTGAAAATGTGGTGAAGGGGGGAGAAGGGAAAGACTACCCCTGCTTTCATTGGGCAAGATTCACTCAAGGCTTTGCCCTTGTCACTCCAAATATTATTTTGTTATATTTATTATTTTTTAAATTGTAGCACACTCCATGTCTGACTAACTCTTCTTTGGGAAGTTACTTTTTGTGAGTGGATCTTTTGGGTGACACCTAAAGCCACTGTTGGAAGGATATGTGGAATGATAAACTAAATAACTGGCAGTGAAACTTTTTTTATTCTCTTTAATACTTTTTAACACCCTCACAGGTGGAATGAGCTGTTCAAATTAGTCTGTTCCTCAGGCCAAAGACCCCAAAGAGCTGTATCTGTATTCATCAATGGCTTAAGGCCAGACCAGTTCCAATATTATTTTATGATGATGGGATTTTTTTCCTTCAGCCAGCTTCCAATAACTTCTAACTTTATTTTATGGCTTTGCTCTTCCTTTTTACCCATTTTGCCTGGTTCTTGCATACCTTCTGCTCACTGTTGCTTGCCGTTGTCCTTTATGCAGTTTCAGAATGAACCAGTTTGGGTTTTTTACTCTTATTTCTTTTGTTCTATATTTCTACCTTTGCTTCTCTCTAACATTTCCTCTTTAGTTTGTTTTCTTTTATGACACAAGGCTGAGCAACCAAGACAGTGTCATAAAGTATGGGACATCCCCTCGGGCCGGCTGACAGCCTATGTACCGTGGATAGAAAAAAAAAAAAAATGAAGACGGTAGGGCAGAGACAGGGGGATTACAAGAATATAAAACAGAATGTGTGAAATTATAGATATAAAGTTATTTTGATTTGAGAACTTCTCTTTTTAAAATGCCAATGATACATATAAGGTAGAAGTAATAGTATTTTTTAATTTTGAGGATGAATTTGGCAATATTTATGTATTTCAATAATATATTCCTGATTGTTCTGTGAAACTGCACAATTTGGTAGTGACCAAACACTTTTCTTTTTATGTTTTAACATAGCACCAAATGGATAGATATGTTAACCATTCTATTTCTCACATTCCATTGCAATATATGATGGCAAGTGAGAGATTTGATGCCATGACTGATGTAAAACCTCAAGGCCATGGTGACAACAGACATCAAGGAGTTGCATTTCAAATAAGAGATCTTTTTAAATTACACTGATAATTTGAAAATACTATCCTTGGAACCCCTATCCCATGTTTGAATCCTGGTATCCTTGTGATAGATTTTATATTTTTTGATATACTGAAGGCAAGGCAAGTTGTATAGCAGCATTCATGCACAAAGTAATTCAAAGTCTTTTACACTTTGTATTACAAAATAATAAATATATATAAAAAATACTGAATGGATCACAAGCAAAATATACACAATAAAACAAAAAGTATTGTTTGAAAAGAAAGACATGCTGTACAATGGCAGTTTTACATTAAGCTTTACCAAAACATATCCCTGAGACATTACAGGCTTTGACACAAGCAATATATGATGTCCTAGGAATGACAACTACTTATATAATCACAGCTGTGTGATGAATTGGGATGGGGAGTTTTGATATATATGTTATTATCTTGGCTATTTAGAAAAAAAACAGAAACATTTCTAGACAGGATCCATTGGGACTGTTCAGGCCAAACCTATTAAATTGGATGGTCTCAAATATTTTTTTGAATTGTGGACTTTAGATATTGTACACAGTCGTATAACAATGATTTGTGATTAAAAAGTGACTGCATTGCTTCGAACCATCTGTCTTTAGCTGTTGCTGTTTAATATTTATACACTGGGCGGGATACCAATGTCTTGCTTTGGGGCTTTTTGTGAAGATTCTTATTAGATCCTGCTGAGAACAGCTTAACTCCTGAGTTGCTTTTATGAATTTCCAAAGATATTACGTAGATCCGTGAAAAAAAAGCAGTGGTTAAATGTAAATATTGATTTACTTAGAAGTGTGTTATTCAGACTTACAATTCTACCTACTCACCCTTTAACTCCATGAAAATCTGTGTATCAACTTTATTAGCTTGTTTTAAGCCAATTTTCCAATATATTTTTACAAACCTTTGTGTCATCATAATATCTGCCATTACAATCTGCAAAACTATTTCAGGACTCTATATTCTTTCATTGCTAAACAAACTGTCTTTAGTTACTGTCATGTATTCTGTATCTAAAATAACGTAATTGGACATGCAATACAGAGTTGTTATATGAAATCTAAACCCAAATTCTTACCTTAGTCAAAAGCTGATGCTTGTTCTTTACACAAACATCAGCTGCAGCTGATTGTGGTGTGTAAAGAACATTAGTAGATAAAAGACCCAAATGTGATCTGAAATAGCCTTTAGTTTGTTGAGTAAAGCCTGTAGTTTTGACTAAATTCATACATTTTCAAATATTTCTGAATATTGGAGAATTTTCTGTCATACACCAAATTCTGTTTAATCTCACACTAATTCATGTGAAGAAAAACATCCTGTCACTTAACAAACTAAAGCTAATTTCAAGGTAATAGCATGTTTATCCGCAGCGCTGCCTATGTGATAATGTTGCATTTTTATAGGTTCGGAAACAGGACACTAAACCATCATAACTTTTCAGCGAGACAGTTTTAAAGCTATGTGTTATTGTCATGGGAGTCTCTGAATTCTCATTTATTTATTTGTTTACTGAGCTGAACAATGAAAGGGAAGTTGTGTCTGAATACAACCTTAGTGTCTGGGCAGGAATTCACAGAGGTGGACTGAAGATGGACTAATAAAGGCCTTGAGCAGATTGTCCATGAGCCAGACATTCGTTTTTTAACGCAACACAATAAAAACAAAGGGCTTTTAATAATTCTAAGAGCAACAACGGCCTATATTACTTGGCATATTGTATGTCTACCCGAGCTGTACTTTACCCTTTACCTTACACAACTAAAAATAGTGCAAAGTGCAGCATGTATGTCCATTGCAGCCTTTTCATCTTTTGATGTCAATTAACTGCTTTTGTTAAACTTCATAAGGAGTAAAGCTGTGTATGGATTTCAGCGTCTACACAATACATTCGCAGGAGCATGAAAAGGAGCAAGAAGGGCATCCTTTATCCACTCTGCTCCCCACAGAAATCTTCAGAAGCCACTTACAGGGACACAGAAGGTCTTTCTTGTTTTTGCCCTGAGGGGTTGCAGCAAGGGAACTCAGAAGCATGTGTTATCATGACCCTGAGGAGAATTGTGTGTATCTGTTAGTGAGTTTATACTTATGTTTACCCGTGTGTATCTGTATGTGTGTGTGAATGTTGTTGTATAACTGTGCGCACCATTGAGCAACTTGTGTGTTTTTGCACATGTGCATATGATTTTATCCCAAAGGCTGAGTCAGTGTACTGTGCCTCTGTTTCTCCTTCATTGTCATCTTCACTGTACAGACACATGGTCACGCTCATGCTAAATAACCAGGCCCAAATTGGTTTGTTTTAGGCCCAGGATACTCATGAATGTTTAATTGCTTTTCTCAGCTTCTGTTCTGACAAAGGCGTAATTAAGGCTTGTACATAACACAGACTCTACAAAAATGCACCATTCTTAGCAGACTTATGAGAAGTATTATGGTCTGTGTTTTTCCAATTGAAAAATATTTTTTGCTTGTCTAGTAAACAGTAGACAGTGTCCACAAGATGGTCACTGCTAGCTCATATTGTTTATTGGACAACCCCCTGTAAAAATATTTAATCACTGATATTTCAAGATTCTTTTATTTCATCTTCCTTTGTAAAAAAAAAAAAAAAGAAATCATAATGTGACACAAAACTATTTTATTCAACCGCTAATAGATTAGAAAATTGTTCACTTAAAATGCTTTAGGGTAGATTGGGGTTAGAGTGTCTATAATAATTAATATAATGAATGTTTTACCCTTTTTATTGCTTTTACAATTCAGTCACAATCAACAACATTTTTGCCAAACAAAGTTCCACGGGGAAAAATAAGTTACTCTAGATGCAATAAAAATATTACCATGCATGATGCTACAAACACCACATTTTGTATACAAATTTTAAACCCAATGTATGTGTAAAATATTAAATAAAACATTTGAAAATGGTACACTCCTTTGGGAAGCTTGATGATCGATTACTTGTAAGTGTTCACCCCTTTGGATGGTTTATCTTGTTAATGCTTTTAGAAAATCAATCATGAGCAATAATATATTTTTTTTAAATAATTCCCAAAATCCTTTAACATAAAACTGAAAATGTCAAATTATGAAGTCAATTTACAGATCTACTTCTATGATTGATGATAAATAAATACTACCCCTTTAATTATTGTTGGTAAACATCATAGTCAAACATTTTCAGAGGGAAGAATAAGATGAAATTCTTCCAAGTTGATAAAGAGCCAGCTAATCAACTGTTAACAACATTCAGCTGCAGTGTCCAACAGCGGGGTCCAACAGAATCTTATAACATGCATTTGGTGCTCTATAAAGTGTAAAGTGGAAAATGTTTGTCATAAAAAAGTAACCAAAGTATTTTTCCTTTCAGCTTTGGAGTGGTCCCCTTTGAGGTGGTTAATGCAGAAAAGATTTCAGATTGTAGTTGATTATACTTATCTTACAATATGACATAATATAAATTGAATGTGTTGATTGTAGTTTATATCACAATCAAACCTCTATTCCCAGTTTATCTATTTGTGTTTTCTGAAGTCATCACCTTAGCAACTAAAGCATAGCTTTGTAGTTCAAAACAGCAAAACTAAACCTGTAATTTCTAAATAAATGCTGAAGAAAACAGTCTGAGGACAGAAAATCAGCCTAAATAAATCTTTACATCTCAACACTGCATTTTAAACCAAGGCTATGTTCTCGTTATTTCCAAATGTGGGACTTGTGCATGTTTTATGCTCTCTTTAAGCTGATGTCTATGAGCAAAAGGCTAAATAATTGATGAGAAGCGAAGCGGGACCAAACAGTGAAGTTTGCATCTGCTTGTGCTTCTCTGTATGCATAAGCTTTTCTCTAGCTGTGAGTCTGCATGTAGGGGTGAGGGCGTGTGTGTGGTCGATAATGTGCATGAATTTTATTTCTGTCTGTCACTTCACAGGTGCAACAGAAAACAAACAACACCCCCTAATTTTTTTTTTCTTGTTCTTTTGATAATTACTTATACAGCTTGAAAACCCTTTTCAACTTGCAAAAAAAAAGAAATAAATATTTTGGTCTTTCAGCTGTAACAGTTTTATTACAGACAAATGTGTATCATCACATTCAACTACCTGAATCTGTCTTCCTAGTAACTTAATATGGCCCCTCCAAACTCTCCATTTTGCCACAAGCATAAACATAAATGTATTTTATTGAGATGTCCATTATAGACCAATATAAAGTAATACATAATAGCACATAACAGTGAAGAAAAACTACATAGATTTCAAAATTGTTTCCAAACAAAACTCTAAAAACAGGTGTGTTCTAAGCACTGGTCATACTGAGCAGCTCTACGTCAAGCTTTGTAAAGCCACCATTAGCAATGATTTCTGTCACAAGTCAACTGTAATAATCCTTCTTCTAACTTTGCTCATGTAGAGACTCATTTTTGGCTTTCTTATTTCCAAACTGTTCAGACTCAATGTGCAAGTCTTTAGACCATCTGTGAATATCAGTTTTCAAGTTTTACAACAGAATATAAATTTGATTTAAATCCAAACCATTGCAGTACATGGAGATGCTTTGTTGTAAACCATTCTAATGTACATTTGTTTCTAAAATATTAACCTATCTCTGTCTCAAACAAGTTTTGTTGCAGGACTTACCTGCATTTATCTCCATCTGTCTTCTAATCACCTTTGACCAGCATCCCTGTCCCTGCCAACATCTTGTTTCATAATGTGGATGGTGTTTTCTATAACACAAATAATTTTGTATGTAGGCCAGAATGTTTCATTCTGGTCCCATCTAACCAGTATACCTTGATTCACATAGTTTATGTCTCCATTAAACTGCTTGTTGTAAAATCCAGAGAGGAATTGTTATAGATTTATTTAGAAAATCTTGCCACTCTTCTATAAAAGTCAGTTGTTGACACACCAGCGATTATGCTAATCGTTGTGTAAACAGATTTGCCCACTTTAGCAGTGTATCTCTGCTGCTCTTTTATTTAATTATTATTAGTGCTTATTTTTGCTTTTCCGTATTTGTGTTATCTAGCACTGTATTTTGTAAAACACAAAGTAGTGAACGTTTGTACTGAAGCAATCATGTCTCCTTTGCCTCTCCTCTCCATCCAAACACACACACATACACCACACCTCCTCCATTAAATGCTCACTCGACTGAACCTGTCATCTTCCCTTTGGTCTCTTAATGGCCATCTACTTCTGGAGACCTATTAGAGTACAGGACATGTTATTGGAAATCAAAGAGGATTTGGAGTCTAGGGTGTCCTCCTGCAGGGAAGACTGACCAGCAGAGGTCAACTTGTTGCAAAAACACACTCAGCCAAGATGGATTGGCTTTGAAAAAGTAATCTTATGTCACATCAGCGTTAAGATTGTAAAACAGCAATCAAATTTTCAGTCAGTAAAATATTTGTTCACTGCTGCAATATGAATCTTACAGAAATGTTGTTGCTTTTATATACTTACTGGGCAAGTTTGAAATATATGTAATTTAAACTGCCTTGAGCAAATTTGAAATAAATATTTTTGATATGCTTAATATTTGATATTCATATTTTTTCTAAAGATTTTGAAATCACAACATCTTGAACGTCCCAATATGACTCATAAAATTAAAAAAAGAAACAAAATGCTTAGTCTTCTTAATAATTAAAGCCAAAATAACAGACCAAAATGTAATGTCTTCCTCAAACCCAGAAGAATATACAGTATAACTAAAAACATAAGCAGGAATCATAAGAAGGTATATCCAATTTACAGTAAATGTGAACTGTCCATCAATCCTTATGCCACAAAGTGAAGTAAAATCCACCCAAGCTCAACTACTAGTGTCATTGCAAAAATGCTTGCACATTATTTAAAGTCTGTAGTTGTTGATCTATTTTCTAATAATTAATATTAACACACCACAATGATTAACCTCCATTAATCAGTGTGGCGTTAAACTCGGGTCAGTTAGATAAAGGGATTCATTTAATCCATTTCCATGAGACTTTGAAATACAAAATATAGAACCCTAATGGCCAAAAACTGTTTGCATGCACAATAAAAGCTACCCAATTTGTTGATTTATCCACATGTCTGTGTCCAACGATGTAAGGAGCTGGGGTCTAGGGAAGCACTAAAATGCCTTTGAGTCAGCACTAGCATGTGATGTCAAAGCAGAAAACAATATTAAGCCCCCAGAGCAGCTTGAAATTTGGAAGCTTAGATGCACATTAAAAGCTATGGCTAACAAAAGCAATGCAGTGCAATTGATCTAAGCTGTGTGCAAAGGCAGGACTTTGGGGAAATCAGAACCTTCATTAAAGTTTCATATCGTATTTCTGTACCCTTGCAGTTTCATCTTGTGTCTCCATTTACTTATGGGCCCAAACTGAGACTCACTGTGAGGCTTTGTATTATTCTGAAGGACCAGTATTAATACAATGATTGGGACAGCAAAAGTTTATTTATTTTTTACTCATTTTTATTCCTTTTTTCAACACCCTAGTGAGGTCATCTCTGCAGATGGGGACTTTGTGAGGTATAGGTTTGACAATAAAAGTTTGAGTTTGAATATTTTGACACTAAAATGTCTCTCTAGATAAGGGGACAATTATGCTTTTAAGATACTCATGGTGTTTGTATTTATTTGTGAAGTGTTTTTCTGTTGAGTCATTCAATTTCCTGATTCTTCAAGATTGTTTTTATATTAGTCTTATGTAGGGCAGTAACAATTCTTCAAATAATTTGAGTACCTCAATTATTAAATTATGTTCCTTAAATTATGTTTTACTATTAAGCACACTGTGTTCTGACCGGGTGACTATTTGTGTGGCTGGTTTGAGTGATCGGCGGCGAAGTGTGCAGTAGGTGTAAACAGGTGGAGTGGAGACTCGTGATTGGGCCAGCAAAATGTATTTATAAGACAAAATAAAATATCTGGGATTATTTAGTCCATCACAACCAGAACCTTGAGGTTCTCCGTTGCTGAGTGTTGCTGCAAATCAGCGGAGAAACGACCGCAGCTGCTGCGCTCCAGACCGTAATACGGAGAGTCTCCCCACTGGACTAGAACCGAACCAAATCACACATTAACCTGTTATAGAGAGCAACTTGCCACTGGAAAGTGTCATAAGATGCCCTTGTGGAGCTCGGGTAACTGTTGTGTTGTTTGTGGCTGTACTCTAATAATCAGATAATCATGGTGGCAGATATTACAGCACCACGCTGCCTGGCTTCATGCAGTGGGAAGAGAGTGTGAGAACAGTCATGGTGAGCACCTTGTGCCTGGTTACTTCTTGCTTGCTGCTTCTTGGTAAGTGTTCATAGTTGAGCGTTGTTTACCGTTAGGGCATTGCCTCAATTGCTATGTTTAATAGTGCAGACAGTGGTGGTTTCTGACATGGGCGATAGGGGCAAGTGCCCAGGGAGTTATCCTTTTAGGGATGGCACGAGACCTCCGCGGATTGTGGCACAGAGATGGACGCAACGCAGAATGAAGAAGAGTTTGTATTGATAATATTGGTTAAATTTATTTCAGCCCCAAATATTTAATATCTAGGTGTTTTTATGGGAATGTGAATCTTTTAGATCAATTTGAGAAGCAATTTGTATCATATTTCACATTTTATGGTGTCATATAATGTGGGACACCGGTCTTGGTCTCGACTTCCCTCGGTCTTGGTCTCGACTTGGTCTCAGACCCTAAAAGCCTTGGTCTTGTCTCAATCTTGATACACTCTGGTCTTGGTCTTGACTTGGTCTCAGGTTAGGTGGTCTTGACTACAACACTACATGCTACTTTATTATTGTTAGGTAAATTTTCTAAACTACAGAAAAGTCATTGTTAGGAATGCACAAATATAAAAATCTGGGCTGATGTTGATATCCGATCTTAATACTGTTATTATGGCAGTATTTACCAATATTTTATCAAATATTTTGATTATTTGTCAGAATAATCAATAGACTATTTAATTACTAACATAATAGTTTACAACACCCCTCATGTTTTGTGGCAACGTGTGCAGCCCATTTTATGCAGGAACATAAAACTATGTAGAATTTGCTCTCTTCTATAGTTCTAAAAATCTTTCGACAGTTTTAATTGTGTTACTACCCTGACATGGAATATTTTTTACTATGGGATTGGTATCCTTGATTGTATTCTTCTTTAAGGCACAGCAGCCAGTTTGGTCAGAATTTTGACTTCAATAAAATTCAGAGCACATCTTTCTATCCATCTGATAGAAAGTGCTTTAATAAGATGCTCTGTAGGGATGTATTTGTATTTCCTCAGGTTATCTTTAGTTTGATGATTTGAAGCACTGAAATGGAAAACAAGTGATAAGAGACAGAAATATATAAGGGGACAGCAGTTTAAAGACACTGTTAGCAAAGGACAGAAGACAAGAAAAAAGAGATAAAGTGGTAGGAAAATGGTGCACACGCCGATGATGAAAATGGTTTCCTTCTTAAATTCTGAAGCAGTCCAATTAGCCTGCAAAAACTCTGAATTGCACAGACACAAACACAAACACAGAAGTCTACCTTGTCAGGGGGGGAGGGAAAGCGTAAGGAGGAGAGGATAGAAAAAGGGGCAAGGATGGTGATGTGGAGCAAAAGTGGCAGTGAGTTTTGGAGGAATGGTAGAAACCAGGGAGAGCAGCCTCCATGCTCATGACAGCAGCTGAAATCCATTCCACTTGAGGGAAAGGAAAACGGCACTTCCATGAAGGAAATACACAAGTAAAAAAGACATATGGGGGGGTTGGGAGGGAGACTGGAAAGGCAAGGCAGGAGCGATATGACAGAAAAATGACAGGAAAAAATAGATAAATCTGGTGTGTGGGAGAGTCACAGCAAGAGAGGAAAAGGCAAAACACACAGACTGTTTAGACATTTGTGCCCATTAGAAATATTTGGGTGTTTGGATAGTTGTTGTAAGTGTGGGTGGATAATTCAATCAACAAACTGCATGTGATGAGCCAGTGTTGTGCCTGAGTTTCCAAATCCTATCCTTGCCATTCACAGTATTACCGACTTTTTGCACAGAGAAGTTGTCAGCATCAATAAGATGAAAATCAGTTTTAACTGAAATTAACCTTTGTGATTCCCTGTTTATTTTAATAATGTTTGCAAAAATAATAATAATATAAAAAGCCCTCTTTCCAACATTAAGCTCTTCATAATTAGAATTTTTCTTTCATTGTTTTTTCTCACAGACTTAGATGTCCCAGTTTTGACTGTGCACCAGACGGTCGGCGATATACGTACAGGTTTCTACCAGGAGAAGACAGTATTCCTCCGCTGCACCGTCAACTCCAACCCTCCTGCAAGATTCATCTGGAAACGTGGTGCTACGATCATCGAACAGAGCAAAGACAATGGAGTGGACATCTATGAACCTCTTTATACTCAGGTACACCTGAACAAGGTTTTCTGCATTCCTGAAACCATATGAGGCTAAGGCACAGGAAAAAGAGAAAAACCACTTGCAATTGTTTGCTAGCTGCTACTGCAAGTATCCCACTCGCATTACAAAAGCCGTTTGGTAATCCTTTTGAATTCTTGAAAGATTGTAGTACATATGTTAAAACCATGATGAAGACAGAAAATATGAGGAACACCTTTTGCTGGCCAGGTGAGACAAAATGAAACTTTTTGGCCTGCATGTAAAATATGTTTGGTTGAAAACTAATTTGAGCGTGCTTTTCCCAGAATGAAACATGATGTTGGTAGCAACATGATCTAGAGGGCTTTTTTCAGTAGGCTCAGGAAAACCGGTCAGAATTGATACAAAGACGAATGAAGCTAAATACAGGCCAGTAAAAAAAATTAAATAGTGAAAATTATTATTCACAAATGCTATCCAATCTGTTTAATTGTTCAAGAAAACTTTTCAGCCTCTACCAGAAAGCTGATAGAGATATGGCCAAATGAAAGAAAGGTCGAATTTCAGCAAAGAGCTAATCTGACGTCTACATCAACTAGACAGTGTAGTTTGTGTGACGTCAATTTTGGACTATAATCTGTACCAGTCTTCAGACTCTCTCAATGTATGTCCATGGTTTATTGTTCATGGATAACGTGTGCAGACTGCAGACAATGCAATGATAAAACTTGTTTTGAAAAAAAAAAAAAAAAAAAAATTCAAAACAACAACTTGAAGAAAAATTAATTCCTGTTTTTAATTTCCTGTTTTACTGCAACCATCACTGTGGTGCAGTTTAGTCAGAAGTACAACTTTACATGAATTAACAAGGTTGCAAAGTCATGTGAACAGAAATAGCATGTATAGTCAATTTAAAACTCATTTTAAACATAACTTTAAGGGTGAGATAAACTTTGTAATTGTGCAGTCATTGGCATTTTCATTTGTACATATAGCCTCTTCAAAGGCTGAGAGGCATTTCATTCAATTTATATTATCTTCTGAAAGTATGATTTATGGGTCATAAGACTCCAGCTATTCGAATCAGTTCTTCACAGTTTATATTCAGTGTCAGACCTGGTGGCCCTGTCCTGCTCTTTATTGGATTTGTGAAGAGCTTGTCTTCCAGCAAACCCCCTGAACATCTCATAATGGCTCATCATGTTATTTGGGAGAATGTATTAGTCTTCACTCAAGCCTTTTATCTTGAATGCTAAAATAATATTTATAAATCAAAGCTTGGTGCTACCTTATCTCATTCAATGCCTCTGTCTTAGAAATACATCAGTTATATCATGAGAAACAGAGAGAGGTTGAGATGATCATGAGAAGGACGGATGTAACAATGGAGAGGATTGGTGGATTTTGTTTTTGTGTTGTGATCTGAAAATCTAAAAAAAAAAATAATTTTCCTAATGGCATATGCAAAAGCCTTTTCTAAATGCTCCATCTTTTTATCCTAATGGAGCAATGTTGATTTAGATGATTGCAGGGTACATGAGACACACATTGCATTTGATTATGCTTTACAAGACTAAATGTAGCTTAGAATACCCTAAGATAAAAGTTATTTTAATGATATTTAATGCAGTGAAGGTATTGTGAGACTGCATATCTTTAGTTCAATGTTTAATATGTCTTTAAATAATCACACAAAGATTAATCTGAGGAAAACATTTTTACAGTTCATGCTGTTTTGGTGTTGTGTGCCTCATGTAGGGCGAGACCAAGGTGCTAAAACTGAAAAACCTAAGGACCAAGGATTTTGCCGACTACACTTGCCAGGTGTCTGTCCGCAATGTGTGTAACATTGAAGATAAGTCAGTCACCTTCAGGCTAACAAATGCTACAGGTACGTTGTTTTGTTTGTCTTTGTATTTGCAAAGAAAAGGAAAAAGCAAACGCATCCTTGCAATCCACAACCATATACAGGCTTCCGCAGATGCATATTTTACTCTTTTCTATGAAATGGCTTGCTTTCATCCTTTTCACTCCTTCTTTGATTTTAGAAAACTTCTTTTTTATCATAGTTTTCTCTGCTTGCTGTATTATGACTTAGAAATTTCCTTTTCTTTTCTTGAGCAGGAAATACTATTCATTTCTCACTGCCTCATCTTCTCATTTTCCTTGGTGTGTATCTGTTTCTCCACCTCACTTTCTGTCTGGGCATCTTTTTTCTCCACTGGCTTTTTCCTCTCGCTGTCTCTATCTTCTCGCCTGCCTCCCTGTGCGCGGCGTTGTCTGCCTGTCTAGTTTTTCTGTGTCTGAGAGCTCATCTCAGGGCCGTCAGCTGTAATTCAGTTGTCACGCTCCCTGTTATCTCCAATTCTCTCTGCACCGGTCTGTCCATCTACACGCCACCGCCCAGCAACTCTCTTACTTACAACAACACTGTTGCCGTTGACAGTCCTGTCAGGTTTGTTACGGTCAGACTGATGCACCACAAGGGAATGCCCTGAACTTAGTGTATATTACCAATCTTTTTATTCCACTGTGTATTTATCTTTTTCTCATCTCTTTTGCTAAACTCTTCTCCCATCAAATCAATTTTTATTTTTTTTTTTTTTACATTTTACTAAGGAAGTTCATTACTTTAAGTCTGAACTCTGGCAAATTTAATAAAACCATCCTCCGTAAAACATGAAAACAAAGTTTTTGGCTATATGTTATGAAGACTGTTTAAGGTTGCTTGTTGTAATACTGTTTTTCTCATGGTCAAATAGGCTGAGTAAGAATAACCAAGCACCATGGAGCAGGCAAACGTCTAATGACTGTTTCATTAGAGTGGATGCTGCTGGCTAGATACACAACCATTGCATGCTAAAGTTCCCTTCTTTAAATCTCCACCATAACTGGAAAAAATTAAAAATTAATGCTCCCTCTAAGCAATAGCTCGACGTTTTTGGTAATGTGCTTTTTTTTCCTCCTTAGATGAAAAGGTCTATCACATGTTTTTTCTTTTCTCTCTTTAGTTTTTTTTTTCTGTAGCAGCAACTAACCTGTCTAGGCTTTGATCAAAGGTAATACAATCTGCCAACTAGGACCTCTTTGGCTTTAAAGTTTAAACACACAGCTTATCTACTGCGTTTATAGCAAAAGTGATGGTTTTAAGTTGCAAGTTATTACAGTGACTTATTGACTGTCAATATGTCTTAACACATTACTGCATATTATAAAAGCAGCTGAGTTTTTTTTAGTATTGCAGCCAGCTCATTTATCCAACATAAATATCTTTCTTTGTGATCAGGAAATAGCTATCCGTGACGCATTATTTAAAACCACTTTATTTAATAATTTTGTTTATTTGTTAGACCCTTCTTAATAATCAGTGGAAAAATCTTTATTTTTATTCCAGTAGTCAAACTCTTCTTATAATTACAGACCAAGTTTTTGCATGAATCCACTGTTAATTTCACCAGTTGCCTTTGTTGATGAGCTTCAAGTCTATAAGGTTGTAAATCTTCCTTCCCATCACCCCAATCTTAATGTCTTCCACAAATTCTGTCTGATTCAAGTTACTAATTTGGTTGGGCATCTTCAAAATTTCAAAATTACCTGTTGATAAAATCAAACCTTTACTTTAAATATATCTAAATACTTTAGATGTATAAACCATTTTAGTCAACTTTATATGAGCAGAAACATAAAATTAATACACATCTCTTTTTAAGGGGGTACAAATACTTTCTGGATGCTGTTTTAAGAGCTAATAATGAATAATGGAGTTAGCTCTGACCCAGCATCTTGATACTGCACCATTCAAGGTCAAAAGTTGGCAGAGAAAGAAAACATCCAACTTATCTTCCAGGAGAACAGGCACACTTGTACACACAGCATAAGAGATCTTGGTGTACATTTCTCAGAACAGCGTCTGGACAATCGCAATGGATAATATAACCATTATCCATTACTATCTGACAGGTTACCTTATCATATGAACCGACCAATCAGTGTAACTTCGTTGACACCTCGTTATATTGCATGAAATATGTTCACACTGTGTAATTGTTGAATTTTCTCTCCCGGAGCTGTGTGAAGTGAACTGTAACCTTGTGTGAGCATCTAAATCCAATTCTCAGTGCTTAAATAAATTGACAAAGGTGAATAATCAACTGTCTGCCATCTTTATACTTAAACAGATACAGTTTTATAAAACTTACCAATGTTGAGGATTTGGATTTGGTGGAAGTTGGAAAATATGCTCCATCTTTCTAAAGGGTTTGTAAGGTTTTACATTGTCCTTGTCTTTCAGTTTATCGTATTTTCCTTAACACTCCTGAGGAAGTGGGCACAAATGTGGCTAAATATATATATGTATATATATATATA
>CAEFZY010068630.1:0-52747 GCA_903066815.1 Brachyrhaphis roseni
TTTCAATAAGCCTCACTTGTCAGATTAAATCTACCTTTTAAAAATAAGCTCAAAGCAGGTATCAAACATACTTTTGAGTAAAAGGTAAACCAATGACGAAGAGCATATTCTTTGACCACTGAACCAGTGCCTGGAAACAGTGTGGGGGTGAGAGGAGCATTACATCATAGGAGCAGCATGGCCTCTCATTCAAAGTTTAATTACATAGCTGGCCTATGCAACCTTCTCATTTCATGTTTCAGTCTAATTGCTGCAAATGCAGGCCGAGGGCTACCTCCGGTCAGGGTGTTTATTGGAGAAACTAATTAGACAATGTATCCATGATAGGATGACAGTCGAGCTCTGAAAGACCTTTTTTTTCTCTGTGTGAACCCATAAAAATTGGAGTCCTGCCTCTAAGTGCAGTAATTTAGTTTTAGAGCATTAAAAGCTGCACAGCTAAAGGTAGTTTGTCCTTTTATTATTGTTGTTATTAAGAATTACTATCTGCCACCCTAACACGTCAATGTGGCTGCAAAATCTAATAGCAACCCCAGTTGGCTGATCCACCAACAGCGTTATCAACAAGGAGTATTAAATAAAAGGTAATTAAATGCCTTGAGGTTTAGTCCATCTGTGAGGAGAACATCACTTTCTATAAGCCGGGTAAAGTAATGTATCAAAAGTTAAGAGGGCTGCTGCTTGACAAGTACTCACTCATCTATATCTAAATGCTTTCTTTATGAAAGAGTACAAACTAAATCCCTTTCTGAAAAAGAAAAAGTCATCACGCTACAAATGACTTGTAGAAACAGCGAAAGCATAGCAATAGTGTTTACTTTAGCAATCACAAACACAAGCCATAAACTTTACTTAAGTTTCAGATCAATGTTTCACTCATGAATAAGTTTTAAAGTGACAAACACAGAGCTTGTTATGAGGAGGACAATATGTTTTCCGTAAGTTTGATCTTGACCCTACTTCAAAAAAAGCTCTCCGCTGCTTTGTGTAATAACCAGCCCAACAATTAAATGTGTCAGACCGCTGAAGGTTGTATTCAAGTCGGATAAAAGTTTCAAAGTATGTGGTTAAGAGCTTT
This sequence comes from Brachyrhaphis roseni, assembly GCA_903066815.1. Classification (NCBI taxonomy): domain Eukaryota; kingdom Metazoa; phylum Chordata; class Actinopteri; order Cyprinodontiformes; family Poeciliidae; genus Brachyrhaphis; species Brachyrhaphis roseni. The sequence goes on from CAEFZY010068630.1 coordinate 1,079, forward strand.
TTATAGCTTCCAACTAAAAGAAGTAGCTGGTCCAACACAATGTTAATATTTTCAAAGTACAATTTATCAAACACCCAACGCAATAGCGCTTGGACAACACAGACTGGGTTACCAAAATTAACCCTAAAACTGGGTTTGTATTTTTAAAGTATACCATTTGTGCAAATCACTAAATGGCTTGTATTAAATACAAGTTTAAAAAAAGATGCATGCAGCTTTTAAGCTAGTTCATGAACTTGCAAAAATAGCCAGAAGACACAAAATCCATCTTGATTAGCCTCATGTCATGTCATTCAGAAACACAAGGCAAAGCATGGCAGCAGGTATTTACGGCAGAGACATAATGTCTCTGCCAGCTTTGTACTGTAGGCGTACAGGCCTGTCGGGTTGCAAGACACTCCAGCATCTCTCTGGGATGGATTTCCACCTGTCCCCCTTTTCTTATTCCATAAATACACAAGCAGCAGTGCTGACAAGCCTCTAGACCTGCAGAGCATTCCCCCCCCCCGACAACCACACACTACTCACACACACATAAACACATATCAGGCATGAGTAACTACACATGCACCACATTCTGCCAATGGCTTTGCAGTGAACCGATTAAAGGAGAAAACCTTTCATTGGCTTCTTACATCTGTGATATTACTTTTCTCGCAACTTTTATTCAAACAGGCAAGCTGAGCACATTCCAAGAACACAGTTTATTCACAGCAACAGCTTGGGGAGATGAGATGCCCTTATTTAAAAGAAACTCCACTTCTTACTTTTGCCATGAATGTTTTTTCCCCCTTAATTCCTTAATAAAGATGAGTGTGAAGGTGCCAGGATTTATTAAAAATGTAAAGTTTTTTTGTTGAAAAAGAAGAAAAAAACAAGTAAATTAGTTGGGTTTTTTTCTTTTTTTGGAATCTAAACTTCAGACTATTATTATTTTAGGTTACAAGAATGCATATTAATTACAAATGAAATGTCTGGCACTTTTACAAAACAAACGACTTAAACAAAACCCGCCAAAGCCCCCAAACTGATGCTGTGGTTGCAAAGCCAGTGAGAATCCTGCGGTTGCATTAGCATCCAAAGCAGAATGCTCTTGCACATATGTAATCACACCACGAAGGACTTTCGACTCCTTCCATCTGCTTTGGCAGAAAACAACCTTTTGCTTTTTGACCTGCAAACTCAAAGCTTCCTTCCCCATAAAGCACAGAAATAGGGGCCAAATGAATGTGACAGTAGGGCCACTTTGCCGATGAATGAGGCCAGACTGCTAAAGCAGATGAGTTTTCAGCCCCCTACATTAAATAGTGGAGCTTGCTGCTTGCCTTTCTCTCAAGTGAAATGGGTATGCAGTGTTTGTACATGTACAAAAAAAAAAGAGAGCGAGAGACTGTAGCTGTTTCAGAGTAGATAACAGGAATAATCAAAAAGAAGAGAAGAACAAGGTGTAACATATTGGTATTGAAAAAGGCAAAGGTGGGAAATGAACGAGAGCTTTAGGAAAGTCATGAAGGTGGGCCGTGAATGAAGAAGAAACGCTTGTCCTATCGGTTGCTGAGAAAAAGCAATCATGAAAACACGTTAACTTCAAGAATCCTCTCAGGCCCCTTCTGTATGGCCCCATAAAACAACGGCTTTAGATGCTCTGAATCAATACAATCTGCCAGCTCCTGCTCTTTTTCAACCCCGGAGGGCCACACATTATGAAAAACATTACATAAAAAAAGCAAATATGACTGCCGGGACGCAGTCAGTCACCGACTAGGAGCTCCCCCGTTCGCAAGGCTGCACAGCTTGCAGCACATGAAGTAACAATCTCAAATTGCACAGTCATTGCCCAGCTAAGTCTGCTCGTTTATCTTTGCACAAGGAGACTTATTAACAGAGGAAAGAAAAAAAAAACTCAATGAATTAACTGTTCTCCGCGCTTGTATTGTGGCAGTTTTTTATCTTGCGCGCGATCAATATTAATCAGAGATTTGAATTATCTCAGCAATTCAAGACAATTAATTTGTTTTGTGTACTTCCACTCCCCGCACCCACCGCCCCACTGGCAGCCTCGACCCATGCACTCCCAAGAAGCCCCTGTCCTTTTATTTTTCTTGCCAAAAAGACTTAATTATTGCACAAAGCAAGTCTATGGGGCTTTTGATAAGTGTTTTTCTTGTTTCCTGTTAACTTTTCTTCATGGCTAGTGTCGAGCCGTGCCCAGTCATGCTTATAGAGCTGAACCCGAAGCAAAATGGCACTCATTGCAAATATTGACACAGTCACCCGGGGCCATGCCAAATGAATACCGCCCTAGTGATAGAGGCATCTGCGGCTCCAAATGGAGCATGGCACAGCATATGAATAGGGGGGACAACATATGAAACCAAAAAGAGAGAGATAAGAATTTGCTCATTCAATTCATCTCTGACCTCTTCTTCAACCCTGTGTAACCAAAATTTTTCCCTGACTTCCCCTTGCTCTGTTGCTATCTAGTGACCTGGGTCTGTGATCGCTGATTTGCAGAAAGTTGACAGCAGATCATCTGGATGTGGTGAGTAGAACTCCCTAAGCCTATCTGTCAGTGCATGTTACTTGAACCAATGCAGTCAACCACAATAATAGAATGAGATACCCTTGCCCCAGTTAATAATAATAATAATAATAATAATAATAATACACAAATCCTAGCTATGGCTGTATATCAAAGCCAGTACATTCATGGAATTAAAAGAAAACCCACAAAGCCTTGCAGAAGTATAGACGCCACTGGAATGTTTCCACATTTCTTCATATGATGGCCACACACACCAGTGTGTTTTCTTGATATTTTATGTTATAAACCACCAAAATGCGGTGCATAGTTGTGAAGTGGTAGCAAAAATAGTTAGTAAAACTATTTCTGAATAAAATTATTTGTAATATTGGAGATGCTCCGATGTGTGTGAATTTGTTGCATGTGCCACACGTACACCCCTACACGTGTATGAATATCTCATTCGCAGACACACACACTTGTGTTAATGTGTAAATTTATGTTCGTATCGGATCCTCGGTTTCCATATAAAATTACAACATTGTGTGTTTAAGTTTAGAAATGAAATTTGACTAGCAGCCCGGAATGTTGCTTATACTCTATTTCTTCTTCTTTGTATATTTAATCTTGATATTTACTTCCCTTTTTTATTTATATTTTTGTTTTGCTTTAGTTTTTTTTTTTTTTTTTTTTTTGATCATTCAAATTGTACCAGCTGGCAGGGAAACACACAATGGAAATCAGCTTTAGCTGTAATTGGGTGCATTTTCATTTGTGTTCTTCAAAAATTTCACCAAAGCACAATGGCCCTCCTTAGCAAATAAAATAAAGGAAATAGTAGGAAATGTCTTTTAAACATCTATTTAAAAATGATCTGAAAAATTGTTACTTTGGAAAATACATTTTCATTTCAAATAACTTCTGCATTTGCATTTACATTTTAACTTTGCCTGAACATATGTACAATTTCTTTAATAAAAACTGTTCAATTGTGGCTGAGGTTGTTTGGTTAGCTTTGTTGTTCTGATCAACGATTTTTCTGTCAACCCTCACGAGCTACCAAATTTTCAATTGATAAACAATTTGAAAACATTTTTCTTCCACTTGACAATTATTCTGAACTTTTTGTTGGATAACTTGTCATATAAAACACCAATTATATGGAAGTTTGTGGTCGCAAAGAAACCAAATGTTGGGAAAGTTTGAGTGAGCATGATGACTTTTTCCAGTCAATCCCGACAAGAAGCATCCTTTCAAAATTTACTGAGGAGTGGATAGACACAATTGGTGTATGGGGCTTAATAATAAGGAGGAGAAAATGGAGGGCAGATGAGCTTGTTAGGGAGGGAACGGTGATAGGGAGGAAATGTGTTTTTGCACATGTAAGAGAGGGGTGTCAGAGGAACAATGGCACAGCGAGCGTGCAGTGATCCAGGCAGGACCAAGCTGTCGCCTGGCTCTTAGTACATATGCACTAGTTAAACAGCCCGTGTGTGTGCACACACACAGCTTGACTCCCCACTGCCACTTTTTTTTTTTTGTACTGGGATTCCTCCCTCCTGCCATGTGTGTGTGCTGATGAGTGCACTTCATACAAAATACTCGAGCCAAAATGAGATGTGGAAGAAAAAAAGAAAAGAACAAAAGGAAGGGATGCAGGTGAAGAAGAGGTTATGGGGTAAAAGTCAGTGGGAGACGCAACGGAGGAGGAGGGATGAAAAAAAGAAAAAAAAAAAACAAATTCAGTGCCAGCATTGGTCTGTGACATGTGGGTGGATATTGAAGATGTTATTAGTATCACATTTGCGGGCTTTATAAAACTGCCACCGAGCTGGCTCATTTTAATATATCTTCAGCTGATATGAGCCACACTGTCATATGTGTTGCACTTCCAGCAGCTGCTGAAATGATGGCGCAGTGATAACACAGCCATTTCGCAGCCCTCTTTGACCCTCCTGCTGTGTTTTAGTCTACAGCTCATTGCATTTCTTTTGCCAAGCTTCTGTGATATTTTTACAGAAATGCACAACATTTAAAATTCAAAAACTTAAAGTTAACATTCGGCATTTGCATTGTAAATATTTTTGAAGCACTTCTCTCTTTTTTGCATTTAAAATGAAACAACAACTAATAATAATAATAATAATAATAATAATAATAATAATTAAGGAATAAGCAGCAATTTATGTGCAACAAGTACTACAAATTTTTTTTACACCTTCTACTACAGATTTGGCTTTTCCCTTCAGGAGTCGCCACACTCATCTGTCTTTATTTAGTCCTATGCTCTAGAAGCTCAACTAACTTCATAACTTCTTTTGCCTAAATTCCACTGAGCTTAAAAATTGAAACCATTCCACTTTGGTTGACTTAGGTTTATAGGCCATGCTTTTTCAAGAGCTTTACAAATACACAGAAAAAAATCATCATGTTTTCATGGTTTAATCAATTTCTGCTTATGGCCGTTTGCAACCTTGAGCCTGCACAGGCTATCCCTTACAACAAGTTAAAGTGGCTTACGTTGCAAGCCTTCAAGACGCTAGCTAGAATTGCGAATGAAGTGCTCCATTTTCATTTTGGACCTTGTTAGAAACTTGAAGAGGAAAATTAGAATGCATAAAACTGCTCTTCCAAAAAAAAAAAAAAAAAAAAAGGAAATTAAGAACTCTCTGGAGATCACTGTGGGCAACGTCGGCAACCAGTTTGGCATGGAATACACAAATTCAGCCGAGGGAAACACTGCTCTCACGAAAGGCTTTGTACCTGCCAAGATGGCACATGGTGTAATTCATGCTAAAGAACCGTCCAATAATTCCTACTACTTAAACGGGGATTTACACTCAAAGAGGCTTTTTCTGTTCAAGTTTCATGTTTGTTTTCTTCATTCATTCAGCCTAAGAACTAATTACATAGCGGTATAAAATTGCTTGTGAGAAGTTATAATTGTTAGACTAAAATGTTTGTCGCTCAATAGCCGCATCAAAACGTTTAGCAAACTTTTATCCATTTTACTAAGTATATGTTTAAAACCACTGACATGTGTAGTGGTTAATGCAATTTTTTGCAGCATTGAACATTTTAGTGGGTTGGATATTTTAGGTAACAAGGTAACATTTTGGTGATAGAAGAAGAAAATAGTGAAGGTAATTATTGTGGGCAATGTTCTAATGGGAAACCTTCACAGCTACAGCTGTGTTTCCACCACAAAAGGTCTGAAAATCTTTTACTGCCATTAAAAATCATGGCAGCGGCGGAGGCAAACAGTTACATGACGTTATATTCATAATTTAGCCGTGACGCTCATTATCCATCAGCCATCAGAGGAAATGTTGGCGTTGGAGCCACAATCCCACTGGACTTGGGCTGCGGCAACGTATGCAGCGTTTTGGTTCAAATTGTAGTTGGCGAGTTTATGGAACAGCTGCAGATTCAACACGTTCAAATGGCAACACGACTTTTTATGAACTGTGCCATGCTGTGAGAGCGCTGGTGGAATCACCTGCACTTTGTCCTAAAAGAACAAAAACAAACTACAAACTACAAGGAAAACCACTTCCTGCTGTCTTCTTCGTGGCATTTTGCCAGTAATAGCAACCGGCTGTTGATCACGTGACTCATGATGCAAAAAAAAAATGAATGAATGATTATGACTTTTGTCATGAAGTGTCATTCAGTAAATAATAACACTTTTAATGAAAAGTTGCATTAAAAGTGTCATTAAAAGAGTCAACTTTGCATTATATGGTAAATGCAAAGTTAATGCAACTTTCAATGCAACTTTGCATTAAAAGTGTCATTATTTTCCAAATGACACTTCATGACAACAGGCATAAACATTCATAAGTACTCCTTCATGTTTATGACAGTGTCATGTCAGTCTTATGCACACCCCTTCAAATAAAGTGTTACCATTATTTGTTTCCATTAAGCAAATTTATTTTCATCATTTCAATTTGCACAGTTTCATGGTTAATGGAAACGCAGCTTGTGTTGGTGCTACTTTAACATTCAGCAGCATTATAAAAAAAAAATGCAAAAATTGGTCCAGGAATGGTTTGAGGTGCACAACAAGTTGGAGGCGTTGACTCGTTGGCTTCCAGTTTTCCCCAGAGCTTAATCTGATCACAGTTTTGATGAGATGTGGGGAACAAAAAAGTCCATGGATACCCAGCCTCACAACCCACAGGACCTGAAAGATGTGCTGTATCTGCTGCATATCATGCTCTGATGGATAAAAAAAATCAAACTGTACTAATAATAAAGAGTAGCGTTAGAAGTGTTTTCATGCTTCTCAGGCCTTTGTCCGTGGTGCTGAACTTGTAACTGTTTCCCTGCAGCCAAAGCCCCAGGATCGTGCATGTGTCGTCGCATTTACAGAATCAGAAGGGTGCAAAATGTGATCTTGCAGGTTCCATCACTTTAAACAAAGCTGAATCTGGAAATCCCTGCGTCGTCAAAGGTCGTTAATCTCTTGTCTTTTCGGTGTTTGAAGGAGCCTTGGAAGTTTTGCTTGTTAATCATTTTCAGAGAACGCTGGAGCTTTTAGTGAGCTCAGAATCTGTTAAACCTCAAAGGGGCGCCTTGCGCAAAAGGACATTTTGCTTACTTTGCAAAAAGGTTCATGTACAGTTCTGGAAAAAAATAAATACTAAGGAATGCTTTTATTATTCATATTATGCCTTACTTCCAGCGTTTTTCTGTGCAAAGGTTCTTCAAGCCAACTGAAGATCTATTCTTTATGTTTAGTGAAGCTTCTTATGATAGTTTGTGGGCAAAGACTTTTTAAGTGAATTGTTGCAGAAAATAAGTAAAACTTGCTTTATATGGGCTTTTGATCACTTCATGTGATGAACAATATCAAATGACCATTATGATGGTTGAGCAAAAACAAAGCAAATCTTTCAGTAGCTCCCTAGTTCACTGTAAAGAGTGGTCTGTGGTGTTGTGGTGGCTGGTGGGTTTAAATTGATGTTGGAGCCAAAACAAAATTTTGCTCAGGGTTATTGTTGACAGAGAGCCAAGAGAAGTACTATCTGAAGATGCAGCAAACATGTGGAACTAAACAAAAACTAAAGTCATTGCAAAAGGCGGCTTATGGAGGAAAACTAACGTTGTACATCTGCCGCACTGGTGGCAGTTGCTCAACGAGGCTTGTGTCATTCACCATTAGACATAAGTGGAAAATCCTAACTTTGTTGCAAACCTAAATGAACCTCCAAAAATGGCTTTTGTTTTGGTCTGCCCTCCAAAAACATTCATAGTCTGCTTTGAACCGCAGACTTGCAAAACAGGAGGCGCCCCTGGCAGAATACTTATATGCTCGCCACATATTTTTAGTTGTTGAATGTTGAAAATTGTGCTTACAGCCATGTGTTACTCTGTCACGTGACTCTAATGTCACAAAACAGTTCACAATACGTGGGAACTTGAGCAAAAAAAAAAAAAAAACCTGGACTCTGATGACCTGTTCATCTGAACTGAACGAGTTGCACAGACGCTGCACAGGAATCAGTGCGTCATGCGCAGACTCCCGCACAACGAGTTTAGGCAGAAAGTTTAACATATCACAGATGGCATTTTAAAGGAACAACACAATCCAGCTCCTCGCTACCGTCTGAGCAACTTCTTTTTTTCTCTCCTTTTTTCTTTTTAAAATGAACATTTAGCAGAGATTCGACGGTGATCGGGGATGGGAGCTTGAATTAAAAGGTGCGTGAAGAAGGGAGCGCACGCTCCGCACGCTCAACAGATGGCACGGAGAGGAACAGACAGAGGGAGAGGACGCTCGGAGGCTGCTTTGCACTCCCTTTTCCGTCGCGTCCCAGGTTGTCATTCTCGCTCAGCGTCACGCGGGAGCCACCTGCTCGCTTTCCTAAAGGCGGAGCGGCTCTGGAGAGGAGAGTTTTGCCCGACGTGCGCGCAGGCAGAGCGGAGCTTTGGCGCTACACGACGCGGCACTGCGGCAGGCGCAGACGAACCCGCCGCGATGTTGCAGCTTTCAAAGGGCTTTCTGTTGCAAGATCCGCTGCCAGTGATCTCCCCCTCCCACGGACCCTCTCCTCTTTTCTCCCCATGCACGCTCTTGCGTGCGTCCTCTTTAACATTCAACGGCGGAAGCCGCCCGCTCACTCACACGGGCGCACAGTTGCGCACGGAAAAATCGCTGCAATCAATCCGCGGACGATGTATCCTTCTGCCTACAATTAGTTTTCACTAACTAAAAGTAAAATATATGATTAATATAGAAAACTTAAAAAAAAAAAAAAGAAGGTAGGTTGCAACAACCCTTCCTCTGTCTTCCAAGCGGATGGGGGGGGGGGGGGGTGAGAGTGCCAATGCGTCTAGAAACACTAGAATGAATAGTGGAAACAGTGTGGGTGTGTGTGCGTGTGCGGGGGTGTGCATGCGTCTGTGTGGCCACTGCGCAAAGTTCCAGGTCGGATTTAGAGGCGAGAATCCCTAAAGCTCAATCCCTGCTCTCTCCTTCGGGGATTGAGAATATTTGAGGTGTCAGCTGTCCCACCTGTGATCCATCTACCACATCACATACTAAAAAATAAAATAAGTAAAAGAAAAAATAAAACAGACGCTTTGATTCATTCCTTGTGAAAATCCTATCCAAACAGGCTGAAGCTATTAGCTGGCTGCGACATCAAAAATAGACACCAGAGTAAATAAACACACACCAGCTAGACAAAGTTGAGTTTTCTCTCTCTCTCTCTCTCTCTCTCTCTTTTTGCCGATAGGCTCACGTTACCTGGTCGCTGTCAGCAGCAGTTATTTGAGGAGGAGGCTATTCCCCGATCGGTTCCGTGGACATAAGTTAAGTTTCCCATCCATGGCACGTCTCAGACGGAGAAGGGGATTATTATTCATTCACGTTTTGCTGCTGCGCCCCACTAATGTTCTCCGTGAGGCATCCCACTTCATCGAGTCCAGAGAGAAGAAGGAAAGGGGAAAAGGAAGAAAGTATAAATGGAAATAAACAATCTAAACAAAAGGTGAAAGGAAAATCTAAATTCATGAAATCATAAAAAAAAAAGAAAAGTAGGAACAGATCAAACGAAAGAACAGAACAGAAAACAAACAAAAAAAAACGAGGGTCAACGCAATCCCAAAAAAAAAAAAAAAAAGATCAACTAAAAAACGATGTTACTGTAGATGTCCAGTTTTGTTTAAAAAAAGCGTAAATCCACGTGATATAATCTCCATGGTTTGGTGCAGGGAGCCGCACGACATATTCCAAATTCACAGTAAGCAGCACCGCAGCAGCAGAAGCAGAAGCAGTGGAATAACGGACTGGCTTTTTCTCTTTTTTCTAACGATGCCCGGTACTCCAAGTCCAAAGAGGCTCTTCATTTAAAGCAGACGCCGAAACAACAGAGAGGGAGCGAGTTGGACGCGAAAGATGAAATCACAAAAGAAAAGAAAAAAAAAGCATTATATCTCACTCCTCCATTTCTTCCTCTTCCTCCTCCTCCTCCTCTGTGCGGTGGGATGAGATGTGTCGCCTGCTCTGGCATTCGGGATGAGGATCCACAGGCAGCGTCTCGCAGTCGGGCATCTGGCTCCCCTGCAGTGTCTTCACGAGCGGAGGACGGAGATGCGCGCTCTCGCTGCCCTCTCCGCCGGGGATCCGTCAGGCGCGTTCACGTCGGAACTCCCCATCCCCTCCTCCTCCTCCTCTTCCTCCTACTCCATCCTCCGTCTTTCTCACCCCCTCTCTCTCGCACACAAGAGCGCGCGTACCCACCCGCTCACACACACACACACCCGCGCACACGCACGCACGCATTCTACCTCTACTGACGTCAGCCAACAAAGTGTAGCTTCATGATGTCAAATTCCACAAGCTCTCTAAAGGACAATTCCGCTTTTTTTAAAATTTTATTTGTAACATCACGCTTGATTTTCTTTATTCGGACACTAATACATGATACATCACGCCAACATTTCTGCAAGCAATGAATGTGATTAAAAATAAAGACAGCCCACCGTGTTTCTTGAACTTTCGGATATTGAATCACACCCCAACAGAGTGCAAAAATTGTGGGAAAGCAGAATATGATTTTCGAAATTTATTGAAAAATTCAAATCTTAAAAGTGTGGCGGCGTGCTATTTTTAGTAAAGAATAATTGATATCACAACGTTAAAGCCAACATGATCAATTGGCTTAAAAACTCATCTAAGTAGTAACTACAGTCCCACCTGTTTGTAATCTGGTTTTATTATAAATATACATATATGAAGGCCTTCGGGGGAGTTATTAGACAACAATAATAATAATATTGGTGTTCCTTGGTCCTAATGACCGAGGAACACACCAAACAGGTCAGGAAGAAAGATATGAAGAAGGTTCATGCAAGGTTAGGCAATAAAGCAACCAAAAAAAAGCATAATTCATAATGGAAAGTGCCATAGTGGCCAACCTAAACTGAAAGACTGGAGAAAAAGAATATTAATCAGAGGAAAAATAAGAGGCAAAAAGTAAGTCGGGCCTTTTGCCCAAATTACTGCGATACACATTTTCAAGTGGGAGAACCTGTTGGCAGGACTGTTCTCATGCTGTGGGGATGTCAAAACAAAGAGAAGAGAAGAGATACCGTCCAAAAATATGACTTTTGTGCAACGGAGACGAGATGAAAGGCAATTTTTAATGAAAGCAATAAAAAAAAAAAGTTCTGTGTGTAGTCTGTCACAACGGACAAAGCAAACATGTTGCTGAAGATCCTCTGATCAGGAGAGCAGAATTAAATGTTTTCTTTTCCTTTTTTTTTTTTTGCTTACATGCCAAACACTACATGTGGCAGATAAACTGCAGGTTTTGTTGTGTTAAACAGATGTTGTTGCTTTCCACTGTCACCCCGAACTGTTTGAACTGAGACTTTTTTCCAAATGGATAACTTTTTCAACTGTTGGCATAATGAACTCAAATTGACTGCATTGAAATATATACACGAATTAACAAAACATATGCAACTGAACTAAACTAAACTGTTTTGAGAGTCTTGAAATGGCATGTGTGGTGAAGTGGAACCATTTCAGTAAAACTGAATGGAATAACCCTGAATACATAATCCTCACAGAAATATGGGGATGGGAGCATCATGCTGCTGAAATGCTTTTTTCCCCCTGGAATGTTACAGCTACAGACACATGACACAGATAATTTTTTTTAATGCTAGAATGACCCAGTCAAAGTGCAGATTCCACATCACACAGGATACATGTGGAAAGCTGGTAGAGGGAGATATACACAAAAGAATAGCTGCTTTAATTGCAGTGATGTCGTGTCTCATAAAATCTGTGGTTGTAATGGAGCAAAATGTGAAAATGATCAAGGCATATAAAAACTTTTGTTAGGAGTGACTCATTTTTTTTCTCTTTTGGGAATGAACCCCCTTATTCAAAACTTCAAAATTCTCACACCACCATTTTTTTGTTGTTGTTGTTTTATTCTCCCTTTGCATTCTCTAGTCAGTGGATGATCTGATTAGACTTTGGGGTGCCTTTGCTGCATATATTTGCATAAGGATGAGAAGAAGTGATGGTACATTAGTCAACTCAAGTGGTTCTTTTGACGGCTCGGGTGTGAAGGAGGAGCCACAGCAGCGCAGCTCAGCTCCACAAGTGTTGACAGATTGCTAAGGGGCCATATATTCAGCTATAATAAATTTCCAACTCCTCTACGCTTCGGCAGATATAGTAATCCAGCCTCAGATTCCAGTGTACTTATTTTTTTTAAAGAATCAAATCTGACTGCTTCAAAATAAGAGGGTTGTATTTGTTTTTATTATTATTTATTTTTTTTTTTGGGGGGGGAGGGGTTCTATAGGTAAGATGTGGAAAACAAGGCAGAGCACTATTTGAAATTCAAGTGCACATCTTGTGAAGACAAAAGTGGACCGTATTACTTTAACAGCCTAAATTTGAAAATTGCTTCACCAGTGAGCACAGTTTCAAACGACAGAGCGAAAATAGCAGCTACCAAGGCTGTGCATCTGTCAGCTTACAGCATGTCAGGGTCTGGATCTTAATCATCAAACCGACACATACTGCGAGTCCATACATTTGTTTTAAAATGAAGCTGCGTTGCTCTTAGTTGTACAGTTCATTGTTGCTTTCGGGCAAAAACCTTGCATTTCATTTTTAGTTTAATTTGTTTTACGAAAATCAACTCTAATGATGACCTTCACATATCTCTGAGTTTTCACGACATTTTTTATTTATTTATTTATTTTTAAAAATGTAACTTTAACCAGTCAGTATGAATTTATGTTTAGTGGCAATATTTCCTCCTTCACCCCATTTCCTGAAAAGTTTGGCTTTTGGAGATACAAGACTCCTGTGTGACAGCAGCAATACTTTGTGATGCAGCATGCTGCTGTATTATGTCTGGGTCTGCACTTTTATTTATATGTAAATTGAAGTTTGAGTTTTATAGATTCCTCCACCTACTCTTGTTTGAAATTGTAATGATATTGCTCGAATGAAGTTCCAATTCTTTTATTTATTATTCGATATTACACTGGCCCCCCTATCACAATGTTGTTTATCTGCCTTTTTGTTTCAATTCATGGGAAGATGTGCATGCTTTAGCTCGATGGCGGTGTTCCATTGCAGTTACGTTGACACTGTAGCTTACATTCACAGACACTGTTTCACAATTTGATCACCAGCCATGCCAGCTTTCCCAAGCTATTTTTAGACATAGATTGTGACAGTAATAACAACATTCCTGATGCATCACTATTATTTCTCTGTCTGGGTGTATGAAGATTCACTCCCCTCGAGGGATGCTTGAAACAAAAACTCAAACTGCCAGCACAATCTACTTTCTGAGTAATTAACTTAGTAATTGTCCTACCACTTTGGGGTTTTTCATAATTATAGACTAAAACTAATCTGGTACAAGCCAATCCCTTACTCTATGCTTTGCTTTGTACAGAAGGTCTGGGCCATCTGCTGTTGACAAACAATTGCTTGCTTTAGGCATGGTTTCTGTTGAAGTTTATAGTTTATATATCCAATTGATAACGTGTGCTAACTTTCCATACTCCTACTAGTGTACGTCATGGACCAGTGCAACACTGTGTAGCCTACTGGAAAGTGCCTGTGCTGTAAACAACCATCCTCCACTTCGTGTTCACTGATTGGCCCGGTTGAAGTTCTACCAGAGGAATCCAAGTCAATGGGAGAAAGCCCAGCCTGAGCTGTGCAGCGAAACTAGAATCGAGCAGAATCGAGCATGCGTAGGAAGACAAAGGTCATTTTAGACAAAAAACATAAAATGAGACAGTTTATAAAAAACAGAAGTAATAAAAGCCATTTGCACACTGTGGAAATTTCCACACACTTAATTTCAAAATAAATGCAAGATTTAAAACAGTAACACATCAAAGATGTGAAATCTTCTTGATGTACATGAGCAAATATAAAATACAGTAATTTCAATTTGATAAATAAAGATTTTTTTTTTTCATGTGGTATCCTCAGATAATCAGTCAAGGTCCACTTTTCCTCCTTCTACATCTCCTCTAGGAGGCTTTTTGTGACAGTTTTGTCTGAAAGGACTTGACTCGGAATCAAATTTGTGATCTCCATATCTGAACTAAATGAAAGCACAAAACTGATCGAAATGTAGGACCATCTGTGACTGTGACATTCATTCTCATTTATTAGCTATAAAATGTGACAATGTAAAAAAAAAAAAAGTGGGAAAAAAATTGAAAGTTGGCTGAGTACACTGACACAAAAGAAAAATCCTTCACCTTTAATTCACTTAGTGACTGATAGAAATCTCTCTTTACAATACACCATTTCTTATGAATAATTGAATGTTATTCTGATAAGGTTAACTCCTGAAGTGAAAGGCACAAAACAGATAAAACCCAAACTTTCATCTCCTCTACATACCAAAAGTGCAAGATGGTATGCAAACGTCAGCACTGCCATTTTGGCATTACAATCTCTCAGGATAGCGTCATCACTTAAAGGCAACATTTGTCCTGAACTGCAACCAATTATTTTGCAGCACTATGACAACCAGAGATTGCGTAAATGCTGCAAACAAAGGTTTTTGGTCAGGTAAGTTGCTAATTGTTTTCAAGCACATGCTTCAAACATGGATTTCTTAAAAATAAAGAAACCCCAAACACTGACAACTACACTGAGCACAATTTTAGTTATTTCATGTAATAATGAGGAAGGAACATTTCTCATACATGTAATCCCCTCACCACCATATTACCAAAATTCTTGTTTTTAACAAAGGTGGTCACACTTGTTGATGGTAACTTTTGTAGCGCTTTTGATTTGCAGACTTGGCTATTGCTTTCTTCCTTACACTGTTGGTACAACCTGGGTGAACTTTTCCATGATTATTTTGACAGTGAATGACACTTCATTAAGAGCACAAATTAAAACTGTCATTGTCATTAAACTGTTTCACCAGGGTGATAACAGTGTCATAACTTTTCTTTTTAATTTGATTACTCAAAAAAAGACATAGTCAACAATTTTAGATTTTTTGCTGTCCTGCATAAAGGCATTGTTTGTCTGAAAACAGCCTTAAAAGGTTAGAGGTGGTGCAAACGTTTTAAGATCATACTATTACTTTTGTGTGTAATAGTTGTAGATGCTGTAATTTTTTTGTGTGTGTTTGCAAACAGAAAAAGATGTCGTGGAAACAGAGCTGTTTCGTGAGGCAAGAAATTAAACTGGCCAAATGAGAAAAAAATAAAAATAGAGAGCAAAATAAAAATAAACATTTGAAAAATCTTTTGCTTCAGTTTAATAAACACTTGAGCACATTATTATGAGATATATATATATTTTTTTGAGAAATCAAACACAAATATGTGCATCAATGCGCAGTAGAAGCTGTGGGAATCTTTGTTTTCAGTATCGACACATAAAAACAGAAGCCACTAAAATTAAACTAGACCATTCATAATTTAACATCCAAACAAACAAGCATCCAGAAACATGCATTTTTTTTTTTACACTGCATAAAAATACATAATCTGACTACACTTTTCCTATTTTACATCAGGTATGATGATCAATATCATTACTGCTTGCTAAATACAAGAATATAAGAGAATGATGATTTTTTTTCTTATTGTTCTAAATTTGGAAGTTTACTTTTCCTTATGTTTTTGATAGAATGGTAAACTGTATGACTTACATCAAACATTTTGGGTATTCTCTCATAAGTCTCTTACAGTAGAATGCGGAAAATGTAACCTGTTGTATGCTTAGGGTCATTATCTATTTGGATGATGTAGCCACTTGTGTACTTTACACTGGAAAGGGGTTCTAATGCTTACATGATTCCCCATTTTTCTTGGGAATATACCAATAGTCTTTATTGCCAAACACTTTGATTTCTGTTTCATCAGACCACAGGATATGTCTCCAAAAACGCATTTCTTTGCCCCCAAGTGTCTATGTCAGCTGAAATCTGTTGTTTATGCTGCTTTTCAGGGAATTATATTTTCCTCTCTTAGTTGCCTTTCACCTAATATCAATACAGGACTTGAGTCATTCTGAATAATGGCTCTCTCTCATCAGCTCCAGATAGTATCTCCATAAGGTCTACTGCTTGTGTTCTGGGGTTGATACTGTACCACAGCAGGCAAGACTCCAGGTACAGGTTGGCCCATGAAACAATCCAGCATCTTACAGCAACAGGGCAAAACAAAGGAATGCAAGAAACACTATAACAATGTAGCCAGTACAGCGATGTAAACATCTCTGCGGAATACAAGCTGGAGACCCGTAGGTCAAAGTAGGAATCACCTCAACCTCAAGGTTGTGGAAAATAACTGAGCTAAGCTCCTGTGGGGCTAAAAGTCACAAACCGACAAAATGGTAATGTCCCCCAGCCGGACACTGCGATCGTTGATAAGCAGCAGATGACAGTCATTGTGTGATCGATGCTCAAAAGACCGCGTGAAGGACCACTAAGCTGCCAGAACTCGACTCAGGTTTGAGATGAACAGCTTCACCTGAGAAGGGCCAGAGAAAGAGAAAGAAATATAATAAGAGCACCAGGATCAAATAGTGTATAGGGTAAACATAGAGGAAAACATGTTAAGTTGCAAAAGACTTGGGAATGGTGTCAAACTTTGTCTTCCAGTAAGGCAACGCAGATAGACAAAAAATAGGGTTACGATTGTTCAAATGTTAGAATGACCCAATCAGTGTCGAAACCCCTAAATCTTAATAAAACACATTAAATTTAGTGGCTCTAATTTGCCAAAATGTGAAACGTTTAAAAAGAGGTTCGAAAATTTAGTATGCTTAGGAAACCTGCATGTCTCACTCTTAGCATTTGTCTCTACTAATCCCCACTGAAAGAAAAGGTCCAAAGGTCCTATGTATTCCTACATCTCCACCGCTAGCTTCCTAATCAGAGCAACTGTAATTTTCCTGTTCGCCTTCTCTGTAATTTAAAATGTGCGTCTTGTCAGAAAATTGTATTGCCTGTGTTTGATTAATTTTGCCTCAGCTAAATGGCAGAACAATGGCAAGTTTGATTTGCTTCCTGCGAATCAAGGAACATGCGAGCCGGACTGAACTTTGTTTTTCTTCCCATTGACATGATCGGGTAAACCTGGAAGTCCATTTAAATTCAGCCTGCCATATGTATGTATATGTTTTTTTTTTATCTTCTCAAACTGGTATTCCGCTTGAGTTTTTTTTTTTTTTTTTCTTTCAGCCCCTCAGGATTAACTTGCAGTCTGTGATGCATCAGCTGTTTGAATGCCTGCATTTATTAGTTGCCTCTGGGGTTTATTCTCTGGCTATGATCGAATCTTGCTTGTGCGCCAGATTCGATCAGAAATAACATGGAAACTGTAATGCTTTCATGCTACTTCTCATCCATGCTTTCAAGAGCCAAAGTTTAGTAGGTCTTTCTGCTCAGCCTAGATTTCGGATCAAGGCAGAACAGTGTGTTATTCTGTGCAGATGCCATACCGAGGCAAACCTAAGTACAAACACATCTGAGCATAAAATAATTCCTTTGTATTTGCCTGAAGTATGATTAGGTGTATGGCTCCACATCATGTATGTGATTGTCTGAAGCTAGGAAAAAATATAGTTGGGGATATATTCACCTGTATATATTTGCCAGCCTGTTATATTCACTAAGGGGTAGGAGCATGAAAATAGGAGTGGCCTGTAAAGCTAACCAGACTTCTTCCAGGATCAAATGTGACAATTATGACACTGTCACCATGTACAAAACTCCACCATGGCCGCTCCTCTATCCTCGTCCCATCTTTAATGGATTGTTCATTTCTTCTACTTCCAACATTTACTTATTTAATACCCTTTTCCTGTAAATGTAAAATAACTTTAATAAATAAATAACTTTTCTTTGTGTGCATGGCAGATTCAAACTCCCATCATGCATTTGTGATGATTGGCAAAGAGTCCACTATATTGGCCTGAACAAATTTGATGCAACTTATGTTTGCAGAATTCTTGTTTCATCCACACTGGAGAGTTTTTGAGCATGAAAGGCCCGTTTCATGTTCATGCCACAACATTTCAGTCATATCTAAGTCCTGACTTTGACTAAGTCAAATTGATACAACAGAACAGCAGTGTTTTTCTGCTTTCCAGACCAACTTTTCTCTACAAAAAGGTTAACTGGAGTTATGATCCCATTTGCTTAATTGACTCTGTAGGAGCCATATATAAATGTTTTTGGAACATAACACATTACAGACTCTATTAAATCACATAAACCATCAAAGTAGACAGGTAGCATTAATATAATATGAACCTTGGTCTTTTTTGCTTTTTCAATGCATACAGTAAGTAAGGGGATATGCACAAGAAAATATTCTAGTTCATAAGATTTAAAGGGGAAAAGTGGCTTCAAAAAGTCTCCCAAGCAGTGCTGTGCCATCAAGAGAGAGGCATCATAACAAGTAAAATACTAAAAATGACAAAAGAAAATTAAGTTGTCCACTTGACTTTTCTATTGTTTTCTGTATGATTTAAAGCTTTTTATGGTCAAAATTGAAATTCACCCAATAGCTGCACCAGTCAGTGTGCCTACATAGCTGATTCCAAAGGATTCAGTGTCCCCAACCTCACTGCATCTCACTGCTCTCAAGTCTCAGATTATCTAGGCCACCATTCCAGTCACTTCGATCTGAGGAAGAGGAGGCATATGAAATGTCTTCAAGAGCTGAAAAAAAAATCAATTGGTTTCTTCCCAAGCTTATAGAATGACTGGGAATCTACAAAGACACTTGTTGGAGCAAGGGATCAAAGAAAACAGATCAAAGTTAGTTTAGATATCAAGAGAAGTTTTTCTATGTTAAAAAAAAGTCTTCTTAGACTCTCTGTAGAGAACTGAAACATTTACAACCTATACATTATCCAGTGACATTCACCGGGGGAAGACCGTTTGTGAAATAAACATAATTAAATATAAAATGTAGTGCTTGCCAAACATCTTCAGTCAGTGCCTTACTGTGTTTGAAGGTCAGGTTTAGGGGAACAACACTCTACAGTATCCAACTGAATTATTGATGGTCAAGGTCTTATGCTTTGATCTTAAATGCCCATAAGGGTGGGAATAATGGGTTGTGTTGTCAGGATGGTGGAGTAGAGCTTGAAAGGGACCTGCTGTACTGACATACTGACACGACGTGACAGTTTATTGAGAGCGATGCATCGAAGAGGTCAAAATATAGTTAAAGTCAAGCTTATTTTCATGGGAATAGTGCTGCAAATGTCATTATTCTGTAGTTACCATGAAGGTAAAGTTTTAACTTCTCCACTTCTTTTCCTCCATAGTGTCTTTATTTTAATCTAAAATCCTTTACTATATAATGGACTATACGCAGAAAAGCATCCAACTGATCTGGTTAAAGTAAGCTTGCCTCTATTTACATCAACATATAAATTATTGTTGATATGTTTAATGGATTCTTACATTGAGCTGCTACATAAAAAAAAGGTGTTGCAGCAACATACACTGAATGCTTTGGAATATTTACAAACATAGCCATCAGTGGATATAATTGAATCCAAGTGTCATGTAATGTTTGTTGGTGGACCCAAAATGCAGACAGGAGCTGGGAGCATTGATCATGTTCAAAGATTTAATGGAGAAATAAAGACAAAAAACGTACAAAAGTCATGGGAGCCAAACATAAAACAGGAATCCAGAACAAAAAGCCAGCAACACAATCTGGGCAAGAAACAAGGATCTAACAGCAATTAACGGGAGGAACCAGCAAAGAGTGACAGCAGCCGAAGTGCTTAAATACTGGGAGGGTGAATGTGGAACAATGGACCTGGGCTGATTGGGTAAACAATTCCAGGTGTGAGTGGAGAGAACAGAATGAAGACTGAGGAGAGAGAGAGTGAAAAAGTGGCACAGAGGACAAGAGAGAGTACACAGAGGAATAGAAAATACCAAAGAAAAACTAGATCTAAGGAACACAATTAAACTAGAGTAACAAAAAATACATAGAGACAAGAAATAAACTAGAATCACCAAACAGGACTGAACTAAAATAAAACAGAAACAAGACGATTGATCAGAGTAAGAGACTAAGGAACACAAAATAAAAAGCAAACCTTAAACAACTCAGGATCCTAACACCAAGTCTACATTCATAAAGTGAAAGAACAGGAGAATAAACTTATGAATATTTGTTTTCGTGCAATGTGACCTTGGTCTGCTCTTAATTATATGCCAGCTCCTACTCATGTTTTTTTTTTTTTTCTTTTTATATTATTTTCCAGTCATATTGGATTAACCACTGAGGTGATGTTGACTCAACAAAGCCATCACGGAGCAGCCATGTTCCATATGTGCAATAAATTACTGCCGTCACAAGTGACGTTTTCTGGTCTTGTGCTCGAGGCATCTTCACCTTCTCGTCCGCATTATCAACGGTAGACACTCCTTTCCTCCCGACTGACAGTGATAAATTGCCAGATGAAGACTGCCCTGCTCTTTGCCCACCTACAGTGAAAATTCTTTCTGGTCATCTTCAGCTGGTGTATGACTTCAGTCTAGCCCCTGTTCATGGGCATCTATCAGCTACATTCAGCCCTCTTCTCATAAATCTGCCCCAGTCCCTCAATCCCATCTCTCTGTCTGCTCTCCACCTCCCTCCCATTTGCCCATACATTTAAGAGTAGCTGAAGCCCACAGCAGACCACACTTTGTTGGCCCATCCATCATGACTGACTGTAGGCTAAACAGGTTCAAGAAAAAGAAAGAAGAAAAAAAGCTATGATTTAACCCCACCTTGCTCTTGGCAAGGAAGGCTGCCTTGTGCTGCCCAAGAATATATTGTTATTTGCAGAAAAAAAAATCCAGCCATTCCTTTCTGCGTTCATAACAAGTTGAACATGGCACAGAGACAATGGAATTTAAGAAATTGTCTCTTAAATCATGTTAGTATGTGCAAGTGCCGACATATTTTGGTTTATCATTTTCAAACTCTGCTGTTCATAAATGAATACTTTAAAATAAGATGATACATTAAGCAGCCATAAAAGAATCTTTGCAAACATCAGTATATTATAACACTATGATTGCTGACAGGTAAAGGGATAGACTGTGATTATTTGTTACCTTGCCGCATAGAGGTGGGTGAAATACTAAGCAGCAAGCAAACATTTTGTGCTCAAAGTTGAAAAATTGTTGAGTAAGGACTTGACAGGTTTGACAGAGGAAACATGTTGACAGGTAGAGGACTGCAGCTTTTGTAGGTTGTTGCTTTTTCCATATGTTTTTATGTTACCCATTTAGTCATAAGCATTTTTTTTGCGATCCCCTTTAGTACCGCATACAATGACAAAAAAAATAAATAAAATGTTTGCCTCCTAACAGAAAACTGTCGTTTCATTTATTAATGGCAAAAGTCTATCTAAACCAACATGGCATTTTGTAAAAAGTAATTCTCCCATACATGATTTTGTATTTTGTTTTAGCTATTCAGAAGCTGGTTTGGCTGCCGTACGCCAAAGCCTGAGGTCACCTGAAGACTGGTCATTCTCTTTCTAGATTTTCTGATAGAAAGCAGAACTTCACTGTTCTATTTATTCCAGCATGTGATCCATGTACTACATTAGCAAAGCACCCCAAAATCATCACAGTACACAATAAAGCCAGAAGCATCACTGAGGATTTTACCCATCCTGGCTATTATTTCCTGTTACCTTCTGACAGGTATTAGTTATTTATATTATATTGAGGTATCTGTGAAGGAACAAGCTATTTCGGGTCATGAATGCAAAATCTGAGCTCTCCATCAAGCCCTAAATTTAAAAGTAGAACAAAATTTCTAAAAGGCAATCATTTATCAAAAATAAAAACTCTGACAGGGTGACCTTTTGAAGAGCAATACCTTCTCTTAGTGCAAAAAGAGCATTGGAAGAAAAAAAAAAGTTGATCCTCCGTGTTTGCAGCATAACTGAGGCATAAACATATAAACAAGTTTGTCATATTTGATCTTCATTACAGCACATAAAATACGAGGCTTTGTTGCACTCCATCACAACAAGGTGGGCAGATGGAGGCAATGAATAAAACCTGGCCTGACAGTAGTGATGACGGTTGATCTTACCCTCCAGGAGATAAGTTAGCAATTTCATGCCAGCAGAAAAAAAAACAAAAAAACATCACCATTAGAGAGCTGCACTCACTGAGGAATTGCTGCTATTTCCATCATTTTGACAATACCAACAGGGGAATCAAGATGAGGGGAAGATTGCCTGTTCTTTAGGGGATGGAGAGAGTTGGACTGGAGTTGGAGTAGTGACTAATTTATTATTTATTGTTTGGGTTTTGTTTTTTTGTTGTTGTTTTTTGGGAGGGGGTGGCGGGGACTTTT
The DNA here is from genome assembly GCA_903066815.1 of Brachyrhaphis roseni. Lineage (NCBI taxonomy): Eukaryota > Metazoa > Chordata > Actinopteri > Cyprinodontiformes > Poeciliidae > Brachyrhaphis > Brachyrhaphis roseni. Next base: position 23,487 of record CAEFZY010068630.1, read on the forward strand.
TGAGAAAGAAGGCAGTAAACTCATAGTTGTTGAGAAAATATTCTCTTAGGAAAATGTTCAGTTAAAGAGGTAATGATTTCAGGAATTGGTGTGAGTTGAGATGACTGTGCAGAAAAGCGTGTTCCAGGTTTCATCAGTAAATGCACAGAAGGCACCATCCGCATGCTGCTTTCCAGCTCCCCTTCTTTTCTCTGCACTCGCTCTGCTTTGACGCTCAACTGCTCCGTTTTTAGCCTCAAGACAGGTCTTCTAGGGGCTCTTAACTAAATGGGATTTTTGCTGAGGCCATTGTTAAGAGCTCTGCAAATGTAAAGACAGCACGCTCCAATAAGCACCGCAAACACTAAAAGGTAAAAGGGCAAGGCCCTTAGTCCCAGATCTTTCTGTGGCTATGTGCAAGAAGAAAAGGGGGGAGGGGGAACGAAAAAAAAAAAGCTGAGATATATAAACAGACACTATTATCATTAATGCTACTCATGTACATTTAAATGTTTTTCAGCGTATTCTGGTTCAGTAGAATGAATATGTAATCTTGGAACCATGCCTTCAAGCTGCTGGTTGCTCAGTGTGTTACATAAATGGTAAAACCTGCGGTTTTTTTGAGTGCATGCTGAGATAATAACGCCCGTACAGCTTCTCTGTATATGTAACCTTTCCTAAAAGAAAATGGCTACTTTGGCTCAACTTGAGTCCGTAATAAAGTTAATCTATTACATATTACGTCCGTTAATAGCAGAGATTAAAAAAGAATCACAGCCAGCACTTGAAAAACACGTTGAAAATACAAAATGCAACACATGCTGTGTTCATTGCATCATGAATATGTATGTGAAATAAGAATGTAGCATATTTATGTGGCCAGAGTGTGGATAAGGTGCTGCTTAAGCAGTTTTAAGAACTTTGATTACGCCACACAAATGTAAAAAAAAAAAGAGAAGTTCAAATAACAGTCACATGGCAGTCGACTTCATGAAGAATTAACTATTGTGTTTACTTATCTTGTTCCAGTTGACGACAGTTTTACATATATAGTGTTTCAAAGGTGCTTTTGTTTTCTTTTTTGGGGGTGTAATTTTGCTATAAGGTTGTAAATGTAGGACTCACACGAGCAAGAACAGTTCATATTGTTCAAAAGTAGAGATATCATTGATGGGATCTGAGCAGTATTTAAGTCCAAGGTTTTAAAAAGTTGCGTGAAGAAAAGAACTGAAAGAAGTTTACTTTTGACCATTAATTTTTTGCTAAAAGGCTTAAGTTCAGCCAGACTGGGTGCAGAACTGAAGTATTTTGAAGCTTCTAACCTACGTGGTGCCACATGCTTCCTAAATATATGTACAATTGTACACAAAATAAATTATTTGTGTTTCGCTTTTAAGCAGATGTTAAATTAAGCAGAGATGGTTCATGCATGTTTTACACAATCCTTGGAATGTCTGGAACACGCAAGATATTTTCAATCTTGGCTGTATTAACAATGAATATGAACTGAAGCAAATTTGCTGCAATATTTATTTGTCATACATTTTAACTCGGCATGTATAAATCGTACATGCATTCATCTGAAAAAAAAATTGTATGCATTATTAGAGTTTGATAACAAAAAAAAGTGGTTCAGGTGGGGTCTGAGTTTTTGAGGAAACGCATGGAAAAAAAACACAGGACAACACTGCAGCTTCTAAAACTGGTTATGGTGGAGGATCCAAATTCAGCGAGGCAGAGGCAGCGAGGTAAAGAGGAAGTCTTAATAAAAAATGAAGAAGGAAAAAAAAAAAACTGAGAATACAGGGAGCCAGAGCAGAACAAAAAACAAAGCACTGAAGAACCAAAAGCTAGCCGGGTGAAACGGGGAAGTAACAGGATTTAGTGGGAGGAACAAGCAAGGAGAGAGAGAGAGAAGGAGATGAGTTTAAATACTGATAGAGTGAATGCTGGAACAATGGACCTGTACTGATTGGCTAACTGATTGCAGGTGTGAGGGGAGAGATCAAAGTACACAATGGAAAAAGGGATGAATCTAACACTAAAGAATCACAAGACAGAAAAGACATAATAGAACGAGAGTAACTTAAGAAAGGAAATGGAAAATAAGACACTAAGGAGCACAATAACAAGTGGGCTAGAATGAAATAATCTAAACCCCAAAACAACTGAAAACAACCCGAGGTCCTGACAGTATGGAGTCCGCCTAAAGAAGATTATGCACTCAGATTCATTGGATTTTGTGTTCATTAAAGTATTTCAACTTTGATTTTTTTTGCACAAAAATCACTGAAACTCGTCATTCATTTGTGCGTGAATGACTGAATGTAGTATAAAAAGTGTTGGAGATTTCCGGAAGAGACTTTTATACAAGTACAGGCCATTTATAAATTTAAATTAATTAACGTGAACCTGGCTGGGTTACATCAGATAATAGTCACAGGTTGTATCAAAAATATGTGGGAACAGCTCTGTCGCTAATGATATCTAATCAGAGACATTAGCATCTTTGTCATTTTACAATGCCGCGTGTTTACATGCTCTGATGTTCCAATATATTTTTAGACAGTATATGTAACAAAAGAGCCTCTTTTCACATTCTGTTTAAAAGCCTTTATTCTGGGTCTGTTAATCTCTAAGTACTTGTGAGAGAGAGCTGACAGTGACTGGTCAGTGAACTCGCATTGTTTTGTTTTAAAGTCTAGCTCAGAACATAAAAGAAAATGCCTAAACTCTTGAGGAATCATACCCGAAAGTATTGAGCAATCCGTTGCATTTTCTGGGGTCACAATGAATCGATTCAAGAGGTTGATAAGTCATAAGCCTTCACTGATTTCATTATCTGTCAAGCACATGTTGCACGAATAGGTTCACATATATATACTGTATATATGTATATATATATATGTATATATATGTATATATATATATATATATATATATGAACATCCTGTTGTCACACACACCAAGTATATCACTCTACGGGCTACTTGGTTATGGCATTCCATGTATTAATTCCTGCTGCCAATGGTCTGTGGTATTTCAAAATATATTTAGCTGACATCTGCTCTTCTCCCTTCTCAGAGTGTAATACCTTCCATCTTTTTTGTCATCATACGTCCACATTTCTCCAGCATTAGTGACATTCTGATGTCCCTGCTGTAGATCCTGGATCGGCGAGTCAATGTCTCTCTCACTTTTGGCATACTTTCAAACCACAGATACCACTTAAAATGCATCAAGGGGTGGCTACGCAAAGCGTTGCCGTACAAAGTGTACAAATAACTTTTCAAAAAGTTATTTCTAAAAAAAATTTGAAAAAAAATCTACATTACCCATTATTTCAGTCTTGCTTCACAACGTGATTTCAGTCTAAAGAAAATTTAGAAATACTTAAGTTTGACAAATATGAACAGCTTCAAGTGGTACAAATATTTTTGTAGACCACTTAAGTTTTCAAGAGCAGTTAGAAATGACCCGATTTACTTTCAGCCGCCTAGCCTTATCAACGTAGAGATAAGAGTTTGACAGAAAGGCCATCACAGACCCTGGCATAGATATGTAGCATGCTTATGTTAATTCATTATAACCAGATGAGATCTCTTTATTTCACTGCAGAATCCAATCACATTAAACCAGTCAGCCATGTCATAACTCTATCCATTCATCAGGCTTACCAAGTTTGCTGCTAACTTCCTCAGATTGACTTCTAGAGGTTGTCGCCTTTATTTTCCAAACACTTATATGACTGTCTGAGCTTTTCCTCTTTTGCTTGCTCACACTATTTGTTACATGTTTGTTTTAGCAAATTAAATTCCACAGCGTCCTGTCGCTATCCTTTTGAAATTCTACTTATATTTTAGAGAAAAAAATTATATTTGCTTATATTTTATAAATACTTCCAAACTTCAGGAAACAGAGCATTAAACATGAGTCCTGAATGTTTTCTTGCTGCATATATTGCCATCTGTGGCGCTGACTGCAGTGTTTTCGCTGGTATGGACTCGCAGGCGAAGTAAAAGAAACCGCTGAGCAAACAAAAGGTGTAAGATAAAAAGACATGTGAAAGCATTTACTTTTTCCTGACGTGGTCTCCTCCAGGTCCACTTAACCTCTTTAAGCTTAACTTTAATGACAGAAAACACACAAGGTTTCTGAACATTACGTCTGTGAAGGATTAGGACATATCCTCTCAGCAGTCCTTCAGCAGTATGCTATGCCAGTTCACTCTTGGGGAACTAAAAGTGAAGATGCGAGATGTATTTTTTATTCTGTCCATACCATTTTATGCTGACATTTCAGCAATTCAGAATCATTACCTTGCTACTATGTCATGACTATGCAGTGGAAATGCTGGAAAATAACCATTAATATTGAGCTATGAAATTGCTTTTGTTGCTGTCTTAAATCGTTCTCTTCTGTCAAACTGAAATTTTGACAGAAATATACAATGCTGGAATTTAATGTAACGCTGGTGTAAAAAGAACAAAACAAACAAACAATGTTTTGGTAAGTTCCAGGGTTGCTGTCATGAGGCAACGTGTTGAGACTTTCGATACATGCAACTTTTTTTGAAGCAATCTTAGTACTTAATGTAAGCCACCTTGCAAGTGGCAGTGAAAGCTGGAAAATCCTGTTTAAGTTTCCTAATTTGTCTTTAAGTCAACGGTTTATTTTTTCTCTAAGTTTATGTTTTAATTTTAAAAATGTAAAGTGAATTAATAAAGACTGCTATTCTAACATTTAAATACAGACATATTCTAATATTATACACTGGGACTGAATCGGATTATGACTATAGCTATAAGTGGGATGTATAAAAGAAAGCTCCATGCAGAGCCGCAAAGAGCAGACACACTTTTTTTTTTCCAGTCGCAGTCACATAGTAGTTTCAAACCTAAACACATTTCTGCATGTGCCCCCTGGTGTTAGGCAGTAATTTCCTCCTCACTTCCTCCTGTCTGTTTGGCAGCTTGCTCAGTTGGATATGCTGTCTGGCTAATGTATGATTGATTGTTGAAGTAAGAGACACTCCACTGCCCCTGACTTTCCTCCCTCTCAACATGGTTAATGGGCCAGCCAAAGGCAGGTGCAGCAAGGTGTGTGTGCGTGTTTGCGTGTACAGTATGTATCTTCCTGGGTGTCAGAGAGAAATCAGTGCAGGCCTGTTTCATGATATTGATGGATTTATGTCATTGACGCCTATTAGTGTATTCATGTGAATGCATGAGCAAGCCCTGCCCCAGTGGAGAAGAGGCCCGGCGTTGCGTTTGAGAATCTGTGAAAGTTACAGAATCGACAATGATAGATGAAGCAGAACAAAATGTGTGTTTGACACAGTATGCGGGTCAATCAAGTGGCTCACTTACCGTATTATGGCACCGACACCGACTGGTGACCCCCTCATCATAACCTCACCTTCTTCTGCATTCGCCCCCCACCTTCGGAGCCACACCCACATTTTTCTTTTTTTTTATTTCAACCTGTCCTTGCAGACCAGACATGCAGTCCATCATCTGACTCCACACAAATTACTATCCCCCATCCTCCATCCGTTTGCTCTCAATACCAACATTCTCCTTCATCTGCACTCAAATTTATATGTTTCTTAGCAACACCTCCCCAAACGTCCCCTTCCCCCTACGTCGTCCTTATAATAAACACTCAGGTCCATCCAATGTTGAGTGTTTCCTGGCAGTCATGGCTGGGCTTACAGAGGAATGTTTGTGTGCTAGTGAGCTTGAGCATCAGTGTGTGAGCTGGATAGAGAGGGAGACAGTTTAAATGGCCCACTAATCATTTTGTCCCCGTTTTACAAAGACACATAATAAGTCATTTACAAAGGATTATAATATATTCATGATTTTTTTTTCTCTCCCCCCAATGCAGAAAGCATTGGCACTCTTTTTGTCTTCATGTCTTCTATCTCTCCCGCTGTTTCTTCAGACACTTATGTAATGTTGCTTAACAAAAAAAAAAGCGAGTGGCTTTGTTCCAGTCTTGGAATTCGAGAAATCTGCAAGGATGAAGGGGATCTGGTGTTTTTATTTTAGGTACTTTTTACTCTGATACTCTTAAATAAATTTCAATGCAACCTGCCGTTTTCACGTCTCACTTAATCAAGTATAGGATCTTTACCAATTATTTTTCAGGCCCCATGAATTTTGAGATAATTCCGGCATCTGATCAAGATTTCCCCGCTGAGCACATCCCTTCGAAGGTCCTTCATAGAGTTTTTCATTTCTGCATTTTCCAGTCTTGTGACATTGCAACTGAAAGGGGTTTTCTTCTACTATATGGTAATCATATGTTTCACCAGTGCTTGGATGTAATTGAAAGCATCGGTCTTGCCACAGATGACTTAACATTATCTTGTTAATTATCCTTCATAATCTGATAGCACACACTGCTTTAATCTCATCAAAGCCATCCGGCTCCTCCAATCAGAACCTGTTGGGCTCGCACTTTAGATCTGCTTGTGTTTACCGATAAACTCAAAAGACTTCCCGACTTAATGTTTGGATACTTACGTCCGCAACACGCTAATCACATTAAAAGACTTATCATCGGCACTATTTAATGAAGAATAATTGGATTCCCGTAATACGACGGAGCAAGCTGAATGCAGCCAGTTATACTTGCTTAACTTCATCACTGACCAACCTGTTCATTTCTAAACATGCATTTTATTCTGGTTTTATCAGCCATCACAAAACGTCAGGCATAATCATTTAAAGGAGGACAAGTGAAAATGGTTTTCACAATGTTGTAGAGATAAAAATCCGACAAGTGATTGAAACAGAGTGAGTTTATCACTCATTCTTCTTTGCTAAATACCTCAGTCTCAGTGATATTGGATGGACAGCATCTACAGAGAGCAATTTTTTAATCTTGTTGCCTGATTCTCATTTCATCAAAATTATTCATTCTGTTTGTATGTTTACGTTTATTAGACTTAAAGGTGAAATATACAGTATTTACAACATGAAGTATTTGTAGTACAACCCTGGTTTTATTTCCACACATCATCCAATCAACTCTATCTAGTTGTTTTTTTCCCCCCCCTGTTGCAAGTTAATGGTCCAATTATAAATATTTAAATATGTGTATCTTGCATTTTTTGCTTTTATGAAGGTAAAAAGTGGGAAAAAAAAGTTCTGCTTTTGCATGGCAGTGTAGTCTTGCCTGCCTCCCCCAGAGGGCCCAGTGGCAACTGTCCCTGTGGGAGTGAATGAAAGTATAACTTAGTAGATTTATGAGGACCCATTACCCTTTTATTACTATAAGTAACGATGAATAATTGTTTGTAATCAGGACATTGGGTTAGTGAGAACAGTATTGCATTCTCCCCATTCATCATTGGACAAATACTAGCTAGCGTTAGAGACAGTGAAAGATGAAAACAGTATAAGGGGAAAACCTCTCTTATTTGTAATTGTTTAACCCTCAGGTGAATATTGCAACGTACAACAGCATGGAGGCCTAAAGGCTTGGCAACGCTGAACATGCGAGTGTAGCTCGGCTGCCAACACATGCACGGCGCGCTCTCCTGTTCTAGTTGTTGGGAGGAATTGCTTATTAACAAAGTGCAATTAATCACAGCCATGCGCTGGTCACCTGGGCAACCGAAAACCAGCGAGCATCGGGAGCAGCAGGGGAGTGGGCTCCAAGGGTCTCTCTAAATGGCTATAATGTAGTAAGCACCTCTGCGTTGGTTGTTTATCAAAAGAACTCCCAGCGCACGCACATGCCAGACGTCGTGTGAGAAACAGACTTTTTCATCAGATCGACTGGACTGTAAGTGAAAATAAATAACCGCGCTATGTCATGCAGTTCCCCCCTTTTTATTTTTTATTTTTTTTGTCTTGCCACTCCTTACCAATTTCTCCTTGCACTTGACAAACAACAAAAAATGCTCTGAAGTAATGTGTTTGTAAAGCTACACCGCGAAGCCGGCGTCGTACAAAACGTCGCATTTCAGAGACAAAACAATGAGATTTAGAGCGCACAATAAAAACAAATTAATCCTCAATGCCCACACAGAGATGCTCCCTTTGCGCTGCTGCAACCTCAGATGATGAAGACTGTTGAAAGTCTACCTCCTAGAGGGCAGAGCTTCACTGCCACTGCTCCTTCTGGGGGTAATAAACTTCCATTGATCTGATGACAGCGCTGATTAAAATCAATCCTGAGACTACAGTGTCCCGGTGTAGCAGACTGCAGAGACCATCAAATGAGAAGTGGAGGGAGCATGTGCTTGTAAAAAACACATTAACACAGGATCCGGCAAGATTTCAATATCCCCTAAAACCGTCAGGGCAGATCCCCTCACTTAGCTTTTCTAATGACAAAGGTTGCATTTGACAAAAGTTTTTTTTTTATTATTCCAACTGTTTTGTAATTTGCAGATAATAGATTTTGATTAAAATGTGAATTCTCATAAATGTAAAAAATGTAAAATGTGTAAAAAAAAACCAACAATCATACAATACCGTAAATTTATTTTTTAAGTGTAATCAAAAACTACAAAACATGTTTTTACTCAAAAATAATAAGTATCCATTCAAGAAATTAACAAACTAAGAGTGAAAAAGTATTTGGTAAAAAGGCTGCTGAAGTACTGAGTAGGTGAGCAGAACGTCTTATTTGATGTTTAAAAATTATTTCAGACTGACAAAATTATGGTTATAAGCATGTTTAGGTTTTTTAAAGACTAAAATAATAATAATAATAATAATAATAATAATAATAATAATAATAATAATAATAATAATAATAATAATAATAATAATAACAACAAAATAACCAGAAGTTTTACTCAAGTAAGAGTAGTGACATGTTATAGAAATATTACTCAAGTAAAGGTAAAATGTGTGACAATTTTTTATTTACTTTTTTGGCAATGCAACTGTGAGTTACAATGGGTAGCAGGAAAAGCTGAAATAAAAATAAATAAATAAATAGCATCTTTGTTGCCCTTCCTTACAGTGTGCGACGACGGAGATGCTGGGCTCTGAAACACATTTTCCAGCATAATGCAATAACGGCAGAGTGTTGCATTAAACAAAGCAACAGATATTCCACTGTTATGAATATCTGCTTTGCCAATAAAACTGAAAGGGGCAGACAGACACGGGGAGAGAAGCTAGAAGAAAATGTGATACCACTATTTGTCTGAATTTCTCGGATTACATGACACAACCTGCATGTTGTAAATGGAATTTTACTCACACAGGCATTTGTCAGGTGACATATTGTTCAAAGGCTGTGTGTAGAATAAGAACTGTTCCCTCTAAGCAGTTATTTATTTATTTTTGCTTTAATACGTTGGTCTCCTAATCTTTTCTAGATTGGAATAGACTGGAGAATAACAATAACGACTCGTGGGGATGTTATATCAGAGTGGAGGTTAGCCCTGTGGCAAATGGAAATAGCTTACAAATGAATTGTAATTCAATTAATTGCTGATTTATTATTATTTTTTTAATCATAAGAGTAGCTCTGAGATGAATGAAAGTGTACGTTTGATAAAAGCAACAGAAGGATTTGCTGTTGGGCAAGATAAGGTAGACTGTTTTCAGCTCTGATCCAATAATGCTTATTGTCAGCGAAACTGTGCAGCACATAAGTACATAAAGCAAAGAGCTCCTAATAACGCTTTCAGAACAGAATGACACTGGGCTCAGCACACTACATTGATTATAGAGAAAAGAGGATCTCTCTATTGTTCCACTGACCAGGATCTGTTAGGGATGAGCAGAGTTGGGTCTACTCACTCAAATGGTTGAACTATAGAACACAAGCCACTCGGATGTCAGACATTTGACTCACAATTAAACATAAATCCACAATAGCTCATAATCCTGATCTCAGTTAGTAACTTTAAAAATTATGCAGCTTTATGTTATTAAAGCTAAAGTTTAATCAGTAATACTTTTATAACAAATTTATGTCAGATCATGATTTCTTGGTTAATGTCAAGCTGTCATAACGAAGCCATTTTGAATAATGTCAACTTTGTATTAAAAGTGTCATGACTTACCGAATGACACTTTATGACAACAGTCATAAATATTCACGAAGACTTACTCATGTTCATAACAGGTGTTATGTCATGTTTATGATGGTGTCATGACAGTCTTATTCACAACCCGTCGAATAAAGTGTTACCTAGCTTTTTTGAAGAATTGGCTTCTCTTCTTTGCAACAAACATCGCAAGCAGACAAAGCAATACAAGCTCTCACATTTTTTTCAGATTGACTGAACATTATTGGATGTATATCTACTTACAAGTCTAGAAACCCTCAGAGGAAATCCTTTTCCTCACACTCCGCCCCTACCACACACAACTACATCATCCACTGCTCATCATGTACCTACATCTACATTTACCTTTATTATGTACTACTTGCATCTTACAGCAGAGAATCCCTTCATGCTAACTGCTAACTCTCAGGGTATTTTGTGCCTTCAGTTCATTTACTTTGGTCCAAATCGCAAGATCTGATGAGTTTGTTAACCTGAACCATTTGCCTGCCAACATGCTTCTTTTCATGCAAAGAAAGCAAAATTTGAAAATCTTTCACTACAAACAAGAAAGGAATATTCACTTTTGGTTTTTTTGGTAAGATTTATCGGGGAGCACCAAAGGTAAATACAAGAGGAAGTTGCAGCGTTCTGAACAAGATGAAAGCATAAAAAAACGTAGTTGTAAACATTAGCATTTTTCTTGATACTATTTCAAACACAGTTGTCTGAACACTACTCCAAAAAGATTTTGAGATGTCCTAAAAGTTCCATATGGCTATATGTTTAGTGAAATAACAGAGAGCTTTTTGAAGACAAATCAGAAGAGATGATCAAGTACATACAATATTAACATCCATCACATGTAAAGCAAAAACCAGTTAGATGTGTTAATCTACAGGTAAAGGACACTTTGTTGTCATTTAATAATTTTACATCAACATATAGATTTTTATGCACGATTGGACGATCAGGGTTCACTTATACACCTACGCATGGAGTATAAGTCTATAATGTCTTGGACTGACAGAATGATTGCCAAACTTTACAATGAGAAGAGGCACATTCATCCACTTGTGCTTTCTATTTACCATTTCCTTAGTCCTGTTTTATTTGTTCAACCACAAAGTGCAGAACAACCCTGCTTGTACAGGCAAGCAAGCAACCTGCAATGCTGCTCTGTATCTCAAATGTTCTGTATAGGCCTGTTGACTTCTTGCAGCATTACGCAGGAAAGTGTTTCATAAATTATTGTAATTATAAAACCATGTTGCCTCAAAGTGTCCTCTTCAGATGATTTTAGCTCAACGGTGCAATGCTTTTATGATAGGTGAAGATTTCCGCAAGTTGCTGGTGAGAGTGTTGGTACGCATGTCAACATCAGAGCACAAAGCAACGCACTAGACTACTAACAATCAGAAAAGAAAATATTCTGTCATTTTACAGGTTGTGGTGGACAGTGATGTACATTTTGTGTGAAGTATATGTTGAACAATCACAAAGGTCCACAATGCCTATGCTGCTAGTTCATTTCATTACTACGATCAAGGCCAGAAAAAAAAGAGACTGTTTTGACCATGGGCAGAAAAAGAAAAAAAATATGAGGGAGTAGATGTGCCACTAGTCATCCTTGGGGACTCAGGCCACCCCATCACTCCCCTGACTCATGAGGCTATTTCCAGAATTCAGAGGAGTTACAGCTGCATAGTTCAACTTTAATCTTTGGTGCATGCAGGCATGGATGAATGTTGAAATGCCTCAAAACACAATGGAGGTACTTCCTTAAATAGAATGAGCAAAGATGATATTCGAGTTAAGTATGATTACTTTGTTTGCTTACACTACGTGGTGATGCCTCAAACGTATTGATTTCTCAGTAATTCAAACTAAATGACAAATTTATTTATCAGTGTGTTTATTGGTGACCCAGTCAAACAATACACATATCTTACAGGCTGTCAAGATGTCTCATATTAACTTTTAAGATCTAATATTCATTTTTTGCTGCCCATACACCTAAAGAAGTAGAATATTATTTCATAAAATGCCATCCTAACTTTTTGACAGGACGGTAAAACTTTCTAGATCCGCCTCCACTCGAGTCGTGACCCAGGGAGCCTTATGATAAGCACATAAAATGTCTGTCGAAACTATCGAAATAACACTACATTATAGCTTCTGCTGTGCAGCACTTGTTTCCATAATACACACAGTACAGAACATGATTGTGATTCCATGCAAAATATGGATGTTAAAAAGAAGTAAAGTATGACACAGCACAGGGGTGGCTGTTTTGGACAGTTTCATCTATTGGCGTAACTTTTCTATGCTCGGAGTATTTAGATACAATATTTCTGCACTATGATCCTTGTCCACTAACAGTCTTTCTTTCTTCCCTCTGAGCAACTGTGACTCAGAGGGAGGTGTAGTTTTCTTGCAAGCTGAAAGTTGTCGATTCAGTTGCAGCTTCCCATTGCCACATGGTTGATGTGTCCCTGAGTAAGGCCCCGGACCCCAACTTGCCAATCAATGTTTGTGCAATTGCTTCACAATAAAACAAGAAAATTAAATTACCAAAGTTGTAGTAAGGCTCTGTAAATGGAATGATGCAAATCTTAAAATAATCAGTTTTAATTCCAGGTCGTGAGGTGGTAAAGCACTATTAAAAACAAAACAAAAATGGGCTGAAAACGAAGCACTGTAGCTGAGAAACATACGTTTGCAGCCTCGCATTTTACGCCATCACAGCGTTCATGTTACACGTTATGCATACCACATCAACATTTTTTTTGTTTTCAACTATAAATAAAAAGAGCAGATTAGCAGAGGCTTTTGGTAAAATACCCAACTTACATATTCTATGTGTGTGCAAAGCAAAAAAGAAAAAGAAAAAGAATCATTTTAGGAGTGGGATGCATAAATTTCAGCAGCAGTGGCATGAATTTCAATCAGCCTTTTACCACTAGTTTTTGAAACTACATTCCCCTTATCCAGAATGCAGAGATGCCCCTCCCTGCACTTCAATCCTTACCCTAAACAAAAGATGGTAAAAAAAACGCTTTGTGAGGCTGCAACCCAAAACCTGCAATGCACAGCACGTCTCAGTGCTCATCTCATAGTGATAAATGTGAGATGCATAAGTAACCCACTCTTATTCAGTGTTCCTCAGCGTGAACCCTATTATTGTTGCAACATATCTTGAATTGGTAGCTTAATGCTTTGCATTTACATGCACTAGACCTGTGTGTGGGAGCAGGGATGGCTAAAAATGGGTTGTAGACTTTGAATTGGGGATCCACTTCCTTTTAGGATTGTCGCCGGCTTGTCAATATATCAACACCTGTTTCAGTATTCCATGCCCTATCACTCAGTCCAGTTTTAGTAACTTTTTGTTTTTTATTTGCAAACTGGCTGTATATCAGACTGTTTTGTTTGTGTATCAGTTTGATCACTTACATTATTTATTAAGCCAGTAATACTTGGAATAAAGAGTTTTAGAACATGGCAGCCAAATGGCAGTAAAATGCTGAGATTTATTTACAGGTAATATTTGCATATAATTTGAAATTTACAAAGCATCCTACATTAAAAGCTTCAGACTATGAAAATTTTCCTCAACTTGTTCAAAACTAGTAAATTCTTCAAGTTGCATACATAATTAAGAAGATGTTAGAAGACACTTCAATGAACTGCAACACTTTTTCCATCTTTTTTCCTCCTGTATCATATTTCATTTTGTACCACCTTTAAATAATTTCCATGTTTCAGTATATGTAATTGAAGTTTTTGTAATAAACCAGAATGAAGACTAAAAACTGGGCCAGATGTACACTTTTGCTCAGCATGCACCCTTGAGCAAAAACGAACAGAAGCCACACTTTAAAACCAATGTAGAATTTTCCTGCACTTAATTATGGACTGCTACATGACAAAATGTGAAAGTTAAGGGCTGTGTAAATAGTTTGCATGACGCTGTGTAGGCAGTCAAGCTACTAACTCCATGCAGCTTTTTTAAACCAAATCAGTGCCTGCAGTCAGCATCGTCAGTCACCGGTCCCCAGGCTTTCTTCTTGTACAAGGTGCTCAAAGTACAGCTAATACGGACACATTGAAACTAGTCTGAGTGACTGTGTGGTGTTTTATCCAAGCAATATTAGTGTATGTACTGTCTGTGTGGTTTGTGGTGACAGTAAGGGAGGCAAGACCCAAACAAATCCCTTTCAGCTCCATCTGCTGTTAGTAACTCAAATATTTTAATCTTTTAATGCTTAACAGATGACTGGACTTAAATATAGTGCTTGCAATAACCAAACACGTGCACCTCGGAGTACACAATGATTTATTGTTATCTGTACAAAGGGTTAAAAACAAATAAATTTCTGCTTATATCAGCATGACATCAAATTACCTCCGGTGACAGAAAAGGAGCAAATCTTGGACCACCTCCCGCACCCCCCTTTCCATTCTGCTGCATTAGTGTCACAGTGCAGGGTGTTGCTCGGGGCAACAAGGCTGAAGGCAAAGCAGGATTGATGTTTAATGAGGATGATTCTCACCGGCTCCTTATCACAGCCATGTCTTCCTGTGCTGACACTTTTAATACCATATGTCAATCCAGCCACTTTGCACAATGCCTGAAGGACTATCAATACCCACTTACTTGGGCTGTAATGCACCTGTTTACTCACACACAGGTGGTTACATTTAAGGAGACAGGTAAGTACAATGTTTGGAATGGGGATTTTTTTGTTTTCTTTGCAAACAAATCCAACCCGAGGCGAGACGAACGTGTGGTAGTTGTGCGGACGAGGAAGAATGGATGGAAGATGAGGCGTCCAGATCTGTTCAGACTTTTAGTGGAATCAAGTGGCTTCAAGAGAGATCAGAAGGCAGGCAGAATGCTAGAGGTGGGATGTTTGTTTGTCTTGCATTCAGCACGAGGCAGTGGGTTAATTCCTCCTGGATGACAGTTTTGTTTTTGTTTTTTTTCCCTTAATTGTCAGACATGAGCACTGATGGCTCCACAGTCTTATCAAGGTTTTCTAATGAATTTCAAGAGATAAAACTTGATGGGCATTGTTAGAGGACCGGTCAAAACTCTTTGATCCTTATTTCCAGAGTCATTTAGCCCATCAACAAATCAAATCCAGAATGCAAAACTAAAGCCAGATAAGTCGCTAAGCCTTAGGGAGTGGCATGATTAGTCGTTAGTGCATCAAGCGATGCGCCAAAGTATATGGGGTTTGTATGAAGGCTGTTAGACTTCAACAAAGCCTTCGATTATTCAATTCCCGGATGTGGGACCTTTATTGCATGTCTTCCCTTCTCTCTCTTTTTTTCCGTCTAAATACTGTAAATAAAGGCCTCTAGTGCTACGAAAAAACCTTTAGACAAACAAAACAAAACAACGATTCAGTCAGACAAGACATTGATTTCCACGTTTTGCCATTGACTTTAGTTCCATTGTAGTGTGCCTTTAGTGCTGTTGTCCTCCAGTGAAGCTGAGTCAAGTCCAGAAGATTTTTAAGGGGTGGATCAGGCAGTTTGCAAATGAGAACAGGGTAATTTATTTATTAAAGTTAATCCAGCTATCTTAGCACAAGCAATCATGCTTGTGTACATGCTGCTCAATATCCTAGTGACCAAGAAACAACTTACCATAACAAGCCAAGTGTTTGTCCGCCGTCATCAGTAGCCCCATGTTAACTAGCCTGTACATTCATGGCAGGCTCCGGTGTGGGGAACTAGCTATAGCCTAGTTGTTCAGCCGTTTGCAACTGTGTTCCCTCACCATGTAAGTATGTCATATAATTTTTAAAGTAATTTGTGGCCTTAAGTTTTGGTAACACATTCTGAATTACATCTATGACATGACAGGACATCAAATATTCACTGTTGTGAGTTTGGGTTTAAATTATGTGTGGTTTCATTCTGTAGTCTAAAACTAACCTGTGTCTGATTTAAGGCATTGCATGTGTTACCCCAACCTTTTTCCCCCCTCCCTCTCCTGGAAGATGACGCTTCTGTCGAGTCTGAAGCTCTCTTGCAGTGTCTAACAGATGTTATGCTAAGACTGCTACAAGCATTAGCTTCATCTATAATCAACTCTGACCAGGTTACCTGTCCTTCCAGAAGAAAACCATACATAACCATACATGGTCCAACATAATGTTGCACCATGAACATTAAGAAGATTATGTGTTCATGATACTGTTTTTTCACCAATATCTTCACAGAATCCCTGTGCCTATACTGAGATAAATAATACACAGGTGTTTTCTACTTCCAAATTATGTAACTTCTGAAGAAAGCGCCATAATCTATTCATCTCAGTGTTGTGTTTAGTGTAAGGGAAATTAAGGGAAATTGACTCAACAAACGGAAAGACAAATGGCAACATACATTTGCTAGTACGTGTGTGTCTGAGTGGGTTGGTAGTACTGAGGAATTATTGTCCAACTGCCAGCTTTTCGTCATGCGGTCAAGGTTTGGAATAAAGGCGCTTGACAGTAAAGTAGCGAATGTTCTTGTGTTACCGGCTGACTCATTGCTTCCTCCTTCATGTTCCAATGACGCTCTGCAATTCAACACAAGTGCCTCAGCAAGATGATTTACACTGCAAAAAAAAAAAAAAAAACACATTAGAAGAACCAAAGGAATACACAAATGAGAAAAGTATTAAAAACCGCAATTAGCAAAACCTTTCGTCATTCAAAATAGAAATGTTACAGAGAACTTAGGCAAATGAGACCCCCCCTTTTTTATTTGAAATTTAGGAAACAAGACCGAGTGCCGAAAATGCCTTTGTGAGACAGAAGGAGAAATTCATTCAAAATATATTTGAGGTAGCATGTAAAATTAATGATATACGAGACAAGTGTCAGCAGGTTTTGGAGCAAAGACTAGACAAGTTGTCCACAATATTTGTTCTGCTACGTCCCTGCCAACCGTCACAAATGAATATATTTCTGATGCTTTTGTGCCATTTGTTATGCATCATGTTCAAGCCATTTGAATACACATCATCGAGTAGCAATGAAAACAACAAATCTGTGGGTTCAGATAAATTCCTAAATAAACTTAAGAATTACCAATACTTATTGTTAATTGGTATACTTATTATAGTCTTAATAGAGGAGCAGGTTGACTTAATCACTGGCAAGAAATACAATTCTTCTGAGAGGAGACAGTTTGTTAATTAAATTCTTAAATTTCAACAATCTCTAGTCCAGAGATATTTTCGGTTCCAGTTACCTACAAATCTTTGACTCAACTGTGAACTCTGTAATTTATTGTCCTTTTACTTCTATCATTCTTTGTTCAATTCTTTTTCATAAACCCTCTTTGATCTTTGTGTTTTATGTTGTCCTTCCTTTCTTTTGCCTGTCCTCCTTCCCTTCCTTGTATTTTATTCCTTGTACCCTTCTTCACATACTTTGTTCATTTATTTCCTTAATTTTCTCCATTGTCTTTGTTTTCTTCATTCATTCCTTCCTTCCCCTCTGTTCCTTAGTTCAATGTGTCTTCTTTCTTTCAATCCTTCCTTTTGCCCATCCTTCCTGCCATTTTGTGTTCTTCTGCCTTTCCTTCTGTCAAGTATGAAATCAAATCAGAAAAATTTCATTTCAGGGGAAAAAGAAATAACAATCCAACTGAGCGACCGCAAACTTGCCAGTCTTTGGAGCCAGGGTGTGCAAGAAATATTGATATGGAATCATACGCTATGCTAGTTTATTTATTCTGAATGAAGCTCTGCTAGTATACATTGTAGTTTT
Source organism: Brachyrhaphis roseni (assembly GCA_903066815.1). Taxonomy (NCBI): domain Eukaryota; kingdom Metazoa; phylum Chordata; class Actinopteri; order Cyprinodontiformes; family Poeciliidae; genus Brachyrhaphis; species Brachyrhaphis roseni. Next base: position 41,268 of record CAEFZY010068630.1, read on the forward strand.
CAGAACTCAGCGCTGTGCTTAGACCTCTAGTAACTAGAAACTGCCTCCAAATTCACAGTGAGCAACTTTACAAAGTCCAAACTTGAGACCCATTGCTGCTTTTCTGTTTGAAAATGACCTCTCTGGATGGACTAAGATGAGCAGTGCTGTTGTTTTAAAATGTCTCTGCATGCGATGTGGTGTGGATCCACAAAGATCCAGCAGCATATGTTGGACCCAAGGAACTTTGTACTTACTCTGAGTGGAGGTGGATGTGAATGCTGGGAGCTTCTTAGTTCACAGGACATTTTTGATAATAACCACCATTGTGAGGCATTCTACTCTGTTTTCACAACCACTAAAGTTTGCAGGATTATTAAACATTATTTTAATTCAAAAATGTATACATTTACACATTAGCACAACCACAAAAATGCAATTTTTTTCTCAAAATGACAGAAAGTACAGTTTTTTTCATATAACCTGCAATTGAATGGTACTTTGAAGGTAAAAGGTAAGTTATCCAGAGAAAGACATCCATTGATGTCTAAATGTGGTTAAAACCCTTGATCACATGTACTAACCTAAGACAAGCAGTGACATTGAGTTCCTTTAAATCCAGACTAAAAACCCACCTGCTTAGAGTTGTAATTGACACATGATCAACTACGAATTTAACAATGGCACTTTACTTAATGTAATGTTTTCATTGCTGATTCTATGTTGCATGACTTTGTGTTTTTTATGATGTAAAGCAGTGGTCCCCAACCTTTTTACCACCACGAACCGGTCAAGGCTTGGCAATTTTACTGAGGCCTATGGGGGGATGTAATTTTACTGTCACAGATTGTCGTTGCTTGCGATAATCCTAACTGATCCTTGGGACCGCCCCGATCTAAATCGAGCATATTCAACATTGTCTTTGCCCCACTATTGCAGCCTGTGGGGTTTTCCCTGACAGTGAGTGAGAATGCAGCCTGTTAATTGTGAGAGGTAGCCAATCAGAATCCCAAAAACCTGACTGAAAGCCCGGTCAAGTGTTTAATGCAGCAAATAGAGCGGCTGCTTACACCGTCATTTATCCAATGCCTTTTTCTTTTTGTTACATCTTTTATCGCTTAAAATGAGTCCACAAACTATCGCTGTTTCTACATCGTCATCTGTGTTTGTTTATTCTAAATTCACATATGGTATGTTGGGGATTTTACGGGACTTTCTTCAGGAATCGGGATGTTCGGGACTGGAATCGGTTCGAGTGTCCACACACGAACCGATCAAACCTCTTGTACATCACCTTGTGTGTGATTGCAGAGGTTTGGAAATCGGCCGATAATCCTTAAATCATGCCGCGTGAGCCAGACTTAAGATCCACAAGCTCCACTCCTCTCATCTCGTCTCGACCACTGCCCTAACGCTCTCTGACTCTGGTCGTTATGGTAGTGTTCACATATCCCTTCAAAATAAGACACAGATGCGCCACAAAAACTAACCTTTTATTTTCATGAAAGTTTTAACTCTCGATAACATCAAATCAATGGAAACCCTGAGCTTATTTGTCTGCAACGAGACGGTCCCATCTGGGAGTGATGGAAGACAATAACACCTGAGGTGTGTTACAGGGTGGTTGGTCTCTACATGGCGAAGCAGTTTGAAGGTTTCATTGCCTCATTATCGCTTGGAATGTGGTAGTCACCTACCGGTCCAGGATAAATCCATTCTCCTATCTCTTCTCTGGGCCTTTTCCCCTTTGCAAATAAATGTTCCATTTGTTTCTTACTCATTTTGCTGCTTGTGGGCTCATTGTTGGCAAGCAAGACATATCTGAGAGAATCTGGTTTAAGGATTTTTAAAATAAAAGAACCGTCAGACTTCAGACTCAGTTAATACATTAAACGGAAATATTTAATTATCCCGGGGGTTGGGGACAACTGACTTGAAATGCCTTGCTACTGAAATGTGCTATACAAATAAAATTTGATAAAAATTGTATTAATTGACCAAACCTAAATATCAGCAACTTTGTTGTGGTTAAATCTGGACAGACACTGTTGTCTATAAAAGTCATTTTTAATATACTTTACATGTACTAAATTAAGTCATTGAGATAGAATAGAGCCAAAATTGAGGTCATCCAAGAAATACCTGGTGATGCAAGCAACTAGAAGAAATTGGCCAAGGACAAACATTTCTGGAGTTCCACCTTTGACAGCCCATATTCCAGGATGGGATGAAGGGCAAAAGAGACAAGAAATTGAGACAAAGACAGACCAACCTTAAATATAGTTATAAATATGTCCACATTAGTCAAGTACAGTCTCCTACATGAAGATTATGGTTTTAGTGATTGCTACTGTCTCCTTCCTGTGTTAATCCTTGAAGATACTGTCTTTTAAAAACTGCCAGAATGTTTATGAGCTGATTATGAGTCCATTAGGGATCTGGGCCCATTATCTACATTATCAAGAGTCACTTTCACTTCTTATGTCCTTGAAAGCCTTAAAAAAATGTCTATGGGTAGTTTCCAATCTTGATGTCCGAGCATGTAAATCCTTTCATTTATTGTCAAGTTATAGCTTCCCCTATCCTTCATGTGTCTTTGAGTATAAACCACCTGTTTAGATTCAGGTGAAATTGTGGCATTACATGGGTGTGTTTTCTAGTGGCCTTATGCAAAAATTTCAAGCAGGTCTTTTGCTCTTAGTGTCAATTTTTGTTGTTGTTTATAAGTGATTTTACTTTTTACAGCAAATAATTGTATTGGCTAATTATAATGCAAAAATATTTATGCCAATTTTTTTACCTGATTTTCCCCTACTGGCAATCCTAAGGACGTTCCAGTTATCATGATGGTTCTAAAGAGCATCCTATGAAATATCCCTGCTGTGTGTGCCGTGTTACAGACTGATCCAGTCTCTTCCGAAGGACGCCGCGACCGCTCTAATCTCATATCGGCGATACTCAACATGTTTGATTGTCTTGGCCCAATATCCCAGAATATGGGGTCTTCTCCAAGGAGAAAACGAGAACAAATCCTGTTAATTTAACGTGCAACCACAATAGGTAGTCCAAGGTCATAGGTGTTCGTATATGCTCTATTCTATGAAGCCTCAACACACTTGCTTTCTGTTAGATTTAGGTCTTAAAACCCTGATGGCCACAGAAAAAGAAATAAAAATTACTGCTTGACAGACATTACTGTGTGGATTTGACCATATGTCCTAGGTTTTTATACAGACGAGCATAACAGACAACACCCTGATGATTACGGACAATTTAGAGACTAATTATTTTAAGTCATGTTTTTGAACTGTGAAAGGAAGCCAGAATACCCGGAGAGACCTACATGCACAGGGAAAACATGTAAACTCCATGCAGATTTACTCAAACCCAGGGACTTCTTGCAAGGTAACAGTACTACCAACATGTAGGCTCACGTTAGAACAGTAAAATAAGTTTCACTAAATGCTCTAATAAATGAGAGATGTTTGTACAATGATCAAGGTAAAGAGAAGTAACATTCCTGTAAACCTCCCAATGCTTCCTGTCTGCAAGGTGACTGGAATCAAGTTAATACACACACACTTTGGACTCTACTGACAGAAAAAAAATATCTTATTTCCACAGACGTATAAATACCAAGAATCAAATTTCCATCTGTTCTCATTCCTTTTGCATGATGTTCTGCCGTTTTCTCGCTCAATGCACATTTCCTCTCCGCTTCTGCTCTGTTTGTTAATCATTCTGGCTGCACGAACTGCAGTTTCATAAATACACTCATGATTTACATTTTTTTACATACCTGCAGGCACCCATCTCATTCTGTTTCGAATAAAATGGTTGATAACTTGAATAACTGATTATTTTCACTTGCTTTTTTTGTGAAGTTTAGCAGACCGAAGTACTGCACACATGGTTGTTCGCTGATGCAAACTGAAGCAAAGAATATTTTTACTTGAAAATTCAATTTTAGAAAGGCATTTATGCAGAGTATTGTAAACATGTAAATGCCCCACTTACATATTTCATCTATTTTCGCTGTTGTTTAGTCACACTTTCTGATCATCAATTAAAAAAAAATAAAAATAAAAAATTTAGAAGACGAGAGCAAATACGACTGGTAAAGCTGCGGTATGTCACTTCTATAAAAAAATATGTCTTTATATAATTGTTAAAACTATCACCATGTTGTGCCACCCAAACTAGCATTAACTACAAGTTTCATAATGTTGAAATGTCTCACTACACCTCACAGGTTATTCAGGCTTTAGCACAATAGAGTCAAATCTCAAAGTTTGTTGTCCTCAGCAAACTTTAGTCACAAAGCAAGTGACTTTTTGAGTAATTCCCCACTCTGAAATGAGTGCTGCTGGTACTTTTGTCAAGTTATGAGCAGAATGTGCAATAGGGAAATGCAGGTCCCCTGCCAAGCTCATTTCAGTGGTTAGACTCACCACCTCCTGGGCAACCAATTCCTCCTCCAACAATAAGCTGTCCCTCTCAATGAAATCATTACTTCATTTCAACCTTAGCAGTCTAACTATGAGGCCTCTCCTCTGAGAGATTGTCCCACATTCTCCTTTAACTTTAATTGTTGAAACTGAATCATGACTGTTTAGTGAACAGTCATGATTTTTTTTTTGTTCAATGATTTGAAATGTATACATGTCACAAAAAATTAAAAGCATAAACAATCTGACGTGGGGGAAATAATGTTTCACAATACTGTCATTGAGGCTTTTTTTTTATTATTATTTTCATGCTCAAAACCATTAGGCCTGTCAAAGCTTTTAGCTTATTGAGTGGCTAAGGACAGCTAAGAGCTCGCCTTTCCTCTGGTTTTCAAACACGCAGAACACTAATTATGCATCTTTATTAAAAGAGCTTCTAGGAAAGTCCGTGTAGCTCGGGCAACGGTCAACTGTTCTTTTGTTTGGCTGTTACGTGAACTCCTGCATGCAAAACATCCACAAAAGCAAACCTCCCTCAGTGGTCACACAATGAGGAGAAAGCACACATTTCATACCCGAGTAAACATTGTTACTGACTGCATCTCAGACGTGAGACCGCCTTTTTCTTTTCTTCCTTTTTGTTTTGTGCACACTGGTGGCTTTGATCCTGAATTGTACTGTAAAGTATGTAGGCGACTCTGAACTCAACACTTTTGGCAATGAGACGTTTCAGTCAAAAGGTAAATCAACCTCAAGAAGTATGCATGTAGCACACTCACCCACACACACCGGCAAAGAGATGGAAATTTACATATTCATGGTAATGTTCTAGGGTCGTGATCTCTGTGTTCTTTCACTGTTATCTGTCAGAATTACTGTACTAGTGCTGCTAGCAATGCTGTAGAGGTTGAAAGGGTTAGTGGCTGAGTCTGTCAGTGCTCGGACCATATGCTGCACAGAAGATCAAACTGATGTGCATGGCTGTTGTCCCAGAAGGAAGCCCGCTCGAAGATGATGCACAGGAAAGCCACGCAAATAGAAGAGCAGACTAAGCACATGGATTACTGGAACTATGTCCTGTGGTCTGATGGGACTAAAATAAAATGTATAATGGTGTCAAGCATGTATGGCAGCAACCAGGTGAGCAGTACAAAGACAGGTGGGTCTTGCCTTCAGGGAAGCATGGTGGTGGGAGGGTCATGGATCTGAATGATCCACGCCCAGTTCATAGAGAGAACTATGAATGCCAACATGTGCTGTGCCATATGATTGCTGTAATGCCAAAAAAACATTTTAATGAATTATTGGGGAAGGGTGTAAATAATTTTCAACATGCCACTTTTTTAAACAGAGTTATTAAGAATAGAAAAATTTGCATTGTATAATACCATTTTGAGAGACTACGGTAATTTGTTTTAATCATAAAAAAATATTTGCTGAACTATATCAGAGATGTCTTAGATTGGGTTAGACAGTCGATGCTCAAAGTTAAACGTTTATTAGAAAAAAAAATAATAAAAAAATAGAGACAGAAACAAATGGCGAATGACCTAAAAGTTCATCTTTCATTTGGAGGTACTCCTTAATAAGGTCTAATGATTATTTACACTAGGATTTGGCAAGAGATTCTATATTTGTTAATCAGCAGATAAGTTCAGAATTATCCATAAGTGGATCATGTTCACGCTTTCTCAAAGAGCCTCACCTAATTAACTGCCTCATTGAAAATACTTGAAATACTTTTAATCCTTGCACCCTTGAAGAGCTTTGGGGTGGGAGTTATTGGATATTTCAATTAATCTTACCATTTCTCAGTCTTCTTCATTTGATCTATTGGAAAATAATACCATGCAATACCTGAGATGATGTATGTTAAAATATGCACAGTATTGTTTAGATTCAATATTTACAGTGCACCTCGTTCTCCTCAAAGAAATGTTTCTTAACCCTCCTATTATGTTCGTTTCTACTGTACAGCAATAATGTTCATGGGTCAATTTGACCCGGAACATAACAGGAGGGTTAATCTGTTCGACCCGCGAGGATACAGTCTGTCTGGAGACTGATGGGGTGCTCCTTGTAAGGCTTGTGATCTCACAGCATCATCTGTAAAGTTTCACAGATATTATAAAGATTCTAGCTATGCCTTTTTATGGTAATCTATAAATCCACAACCTAAACTTGCTAAGCTGAAGAAAATGGAGACAATGGAAAAGGTCTGGCAGGTGTTTTAAGTAAAAAATAGATTAGAAAGCTAAATCCCATCACACAGAGCACTGTAATTTATCATCTGAAAATGTAAACATTGGAGGCCGCTGATGACTTTGGAGTAGCAGGAGCTAAAATGGGCTACCAATGGGCTCTAGTCAGAAGCAATATTAAACAGTCTAATTAACAATGGAATCATTTGGAACAAAATATGTTCATGTATAAGAATGGTAAAAGAACATATTTCAATATGCAAGAAATAAAAGAATTTAAACTTGTCCTGAACTACTGGAGGGACTTCAAAGACGGCCCGGTTTAAAGAATCAAAAACCAATTGATTTGCAGAAGAAATACGCCGGTTTTACTGAGGTTCCAAACTACAAGAGCAACTAAATGATCTGCCACTGACATCTTGCTGTCTAACACCACATTAACGAGTGCAATTCCAGCCTTAATGCCTCAGTATGGTTATCCGGGCACAGTGGGTTCCTGCACAATATAAAGCATGTTCAGTCTGACGTTGTGGCTAATCAGTGTAAATTGAATCCATCTCTCTGCTAGTTACAGAAAAAATAAAATCAAGTGGGTGATGTGATTTCCACTGTGTAAAAAAATCCCCAATTGTCTGCTTTGCAAGTTTGCCAGCGTCTGCTCACTAATGCTCTAACAAGGTGAAAAAAATATATCCTTAGCTCTCATCACTGAGATGAATCTACTGTGGGCTCTAAGCCAACGTTAAGGGAAAACAGAAAATAGGCTGCAGTCTTAATGTGCTCGACATAGGGGTGTTGTGCTCAAACATTTTGTTTGACTTAAAGGGAAAGTAAAGACTGAATTCATCTTCCCATTCTGTAATCCTACAAGATAATGTCCCAGCAACCCAAAATAAAAGACCAGGTGTTTCTAGAAAGGATTTCAGGATGTTCAATCCATGCTAAATAAAAGAAAAAAAAGAAAGACAGAAAAGGAAACACTGATCAAGAACAGATTTTTGTCATTTTACATCTAATTACAATTACAGAGTAAAACAACCATTTGAACATAGAAACTTTTAATTAATAATTCCCTTTAAGTCCAGGTTTCTGAATTTGTTGCACACATCTGATTTTAGCTGTAAATCAGGTTCAGATGTAGTTTTAGCGTGACTGGTTTCGCATGACTTGACAAGACAAATGATAACTACAGTCATAAAAACACTGCTGTTAATCATAGCTCAGCACTTCTACTTTAAGTCTTTCTTTAGAAGTTTGATCAAGTCATTACAATTCCCAACCAGATTTCAAAATCTTGTTTCTGTTGTTTTCTGCCCTTTGGCACCAGACTGAATCTTGCTGCGTTGTCTGTTTTTGTGCTCACTGTATGTGCGTTTGTGTTCTCATCTCTGTGTACGAGCAACGAGCAAGAGAGGCATGCTTCAAGCCCAACATAGTGACAGGCACCTTAATGAAAAGCCAGCTTCTGATTGACTGGCTGACAGACAGCGCACTGCATAATTATGTCTTAAATAATAGATGTTCTTACTTACATTTCTGCAGCCGCACTGGCCTAGTCATTCTGGTTGCTCCGTCAAACCCTGCACAGCTCTAAAGGCTTTTACTTAGTCACATCTAGGCTCGCTTCGCATTCAAAGATTGCTCACTTTTTCCAGATGAGTATCACACTCAGACTGTGTGTTCATGACCAATAATAACTTCTAAGTGTTGCGGCATTAGCATTATTATCCGAAAGCATCAGCATTTGGTCCTGCAGTTGAGCTAGTCAACGCAGGCATCAATCAGCCTTGCTTTCGCAAAGAAACTGATCTTTAACAAAACAGCATGAACATAACAGCTTGAAAAGGCATGCCCATCTTTAAAACTCTACTTATTCTGACAAGCCTTTCTTAAAATGGTTCTCACATCATGTGGTCCTTCTTTATTAAAGTGGTAAAGCTAACAATTATTGTTTGATTATCTGATCATGAAAAAAACAGTGTTCTTTGCTGCCTCCTGTTAATGTTCAGTTAAATTGCTATATTATTAAGCTACCTTTGACAACTATTAACTGTAATAAAAAGTCTGTGGCATTAGTTTGAAAAATTTAATATGTATGTTATTCACACTTTTGTTGAAAAAAAGTGTTTATTGTAGACAATAACAGCACAGAAATAGCTGCGATGTTGTTTCAGGAGCATCTGGATCCATGTGGAAATTGTGATTGTTAAAATCACTTCAGACAATGAATATTACATTTTAAACTATGTTGCATTCTGTGTGCGAGAGAAAGTGTTAAAAGCACAATACTGTTCAACACATGTTAAACTATCTTACTATATATCATATGCAAAACACTGCTGCAAATTTTATTTACCATTACGCACAATAGAAATGAAGCAAACTAGACTTAGGCATAGAGAGCCCTCACTTTGGAATAACCTACCATCAGATCTTCAATCCAATAGTGACATTCATTCTTTCAGAAAATGTTTTGAAAAATGTGAATTTTAAATGTGACTTTGATTGCTCCTTATAAATTTGTGTTGTATTTAAATTTTTTATTCTGGCTTTCTACTAATTTTGTCTTCTTCACCTCTCCTGCACAGGTGTTTTTTTTTTATCTCTTTAAGATTTTTCATATAGTTTGTGTGTGCAAATAAAATATTCTGCTCTACTGTGAGAAGCAGTCTCTCTGTGCATCCTTAACTCTGACAGAAGCTGCCAACTACTCTAAATTCAGTGTCAAATTAACAAAGAGGCCTGAAAGCTCAAAAGGGATTAAAACAAACCAACTTTGCAATGTTTTCAGCCTTCATGTTATCTCAGTGTTCTTCCAGCTATACCGGTGTTGCCCCAATACTAGGGGTTTTCCAACTGAGCTATCACTCAGAGCTTGTCTGGCTGCAAATTGTTGATTTCCAGTCGCTAGCTGATTTATTTGGCACCTCCTCTTAAGAAAAATGCCTTTCAATGTGGATGTGGAAAATAGGTTTGAAAGAATAGCGAACAATGTCTGCCTTGTTCAGGTAAGGACCAAGAATCCATTGACATGACTTTATAGCATCAATATATTTTTGAAATTATATACTTTGTGTTTGCTGCAAAAACACATGTGTGATCAAGTTGTTTTTTTTTTTTATTATTATTATTTAAGTCATAAGACTTGAATAGGGAGCTGTGCTCAAGAAAGCCTGTAAAATTTAGCTTGTGCCATGAGGTTTGAATGTCAAATACCCTTTGCTTTACTAAAGTTGCCTTGTTTTTCATTGTACTTATTAGTCATTTTCCTTCCAGTAATGCACTGTCCTTACAACAAACAAGAGAAAAAAACAAACAAACAAAAAATTCATGTCTTTTGTTATCATTATTCATTCATTTCCTGGCACTTTTAATAAAAAAAATATAATCCTCATGCTTTATACATATATTTTACTACTGAAACATATATGTATAACCAAGCAACCTCTTTTCAGTAAATACTTTTACATGCGTCACAGCAGTGTTTAGAGGATAGTAGATTGTTCTGTACATAGTGCACCTGCTAAACACTCCCAGCTGTGAATAGAAAAAGCTTCCCACAGAAGTCTTCAAAAACGCTGAAAACGTGCACTTTCTTTGCTAATAACACTTTCAACTCAAAATGGAGCATTTACCTGGAGAAAACAATGCTTTTTAGAAAGGAATTCCATGATGGTGCAGATCAATTGAGTTCATTGTGACACTAACATCACAAGAATTTCTTAATGATGACTGCAGTCACAACAGCAGTGATGTTGGCACTCATGTCATTTGGGAATGTTTTGTTTGTTTCATTTTAAACTCAGTTTCACATTGTAGTCTTTACATAAGCACACTTTGTTACATTACATCCACAAACGTCAGTATATTTTTGTTCTAATTTATGTGATATAGACCAACACAGTCTAGAGAAGAATTGTAAAGTGGAAGGAAAAAAAAAGATAGTGAAAGAAAAACCTGAAAAAGACCCACTTTATTTCTTTGGTGGCATGTCGCTGCAAGCTTTACATATTTACAGACTGAAATTCATTTCAAGCTCATTCAGGTCTGAGGGGGGTCTGTGAAAACTCATGCATAACTTGCCAAAAATTCAGTTATATTTGGGTCCAGGCAATTGTTTGCATGATTTTGCTTTGTTCTAAACTGTTCTGCTGCAGCTTTGGGTGTACACAGTGTTCCAAATTATTATGCAAATTGGGTTTAAGTGTCATAAAGATTACATTTTTTGTTGTGCTATTAAATTTATAGATGATATTGTGTGTCAGGGCTTTTTGAATCACTATAATTAATTTCAGAGAGGTGGGTTGATTAGTTTGTCTGGTGAGCTCAATTAAAGGAAATCTACTTCAGAAGGATGTTCCACATTATTAAGCAGGCCACAGGTTTCAAGCAATATGGGAAAGAGAAAGGATCTCTGCTGACGAAAATCATCAGATAGTGAAGTGCCGCATGACAAGGTATGAAAACATTAGATATTTAACAAAAACTGAAGCGTTATCATACTGTGAAGAGATTTGTGGCCGAATCAGAACAAAGATGGTTTTGTACAGATAAAGGCATAATGAGAGAGAGAGAGCTGGTCGGACCCTTCAGAGACCCTGAAGGTGTGAAAATGACCTCAGCATATGGACTTTCTGACTGATCACTTTCATGGTTCAAAAATAAGAGCAGTACCTTCAGTAGCAAAATCATCTTCATGCATGACAATGCACCATCCCATGCTGCAATGAATACCACTGTGTCATTGGCTGCTATGGGCACAAAAGGGGAGAAAATCATGGTGTGGTCACCATCCTCCTCTGACCTCAACCCTATTGAGAACCTTTGGAGTTTCCTCAAGCAGAAGATCTGA
>CAEFZY010068634.1:0-14873 GCA_903066815.1 Brachyrhaphis roseni
CGAGCTAAGAGGAAGAAACACCACCCGCGGTGGGTGAGAAGGGAATTTTTATATATATATATATATATATATATATAGACATATATATACATATATATAGACATATATATACATGTTCTAAATATTTATACGGAGTTAAACATTTAGAAGATTAACATTATGTAACAAATGAAAGTAAAAATCCTAAGTTTAAAAAAAAAGAAAAAAGAAACTTCTGGGTGATGCACTTGAACAACTTTACTGTTATACATTTTAGTCATCTAAGACATTACTCAGTGCCAATTAAAAAGCAGATTTGACAGACATAACTTGCACTACTTGCTCTGACATAATGAATGATCCACCAACCTGTTTCCTCCCAGCGAGTCCTGCAGCAGTCGGGTCAGTTTGGAGTCTCTGTAAGGCACGTGAGAAGCCCGCTTGCTTCGGTCTCCTAAAGCACTGATTACGTTCCCCAGCGCCAGCTGAAACACACCAGGGGAGGCAGAAGAACAGTTATTTTTTCCAGTCCTGATTGTTACTGACATGTTTTGTGTACTAGTAAGATAAAAACTTTACAGGAATTAGCAACGGTAACTCTTTCATCTACTTAAAATTTTATCACAATATTTTGTAGTACTATTGTGATTTAAGAATTATTTCTTTTTTAGGTAACTATATGTCTATGACTGCATGAAATCGTGTTCATAGCACCACAAGCTATTGTTGAAAAACATTCACTTTTCAAACAGGCATCTTCAGGACGTCACTCACTGAAAGTGCGATTTATATCATTAAACCAGAAGTGGGGACTCCAGTCACATGACTTGGTCTCGAGTCAGACTCCACTCATTAAAATTAAGACTTGACTTGAAAAATGCTCAAAGACTCGGACTTGACTTTGACTTTCACACCATTGACTTGGTACTTGACTTGAAGCCGCTTACTTGAAAATACTTGATATTTTACTCAAAGTCTTAAAATTTACAAAACATTATTTATAAAGTGGCCCCATTAATTCATTTCATTCATTCTGTATGAACAAGCGCAGACAGTCCCTGTTCTTCCACACTCCGTATGTATGTGTGCGCAAACTGCAGCACAGCCAATCAAATTATTTAAAAATAACTGGGGAAAAAACGAGACAAAGAAACGCTCAAAGCACTTATGCTCCTGTGAGTAATTTCTTTTGGGTACATCAATCATGAAATATCAAACTAAAAACGGAGTGAAACATGCAAAACCTGCAAGACCACGATCTCTGATGGAGATACAACTTCCAACTGTTCAGTAAGCAGTACTTTTCTTTTACTACGAGACAACTGACTAGTTAATGTCTTGTTGGCAACTCTGGGTTACGTTGGTGATACCGCTTATCTTTCACTTATCTGCTATGTTTAGTCATGCTGTATAAATCAAACGTATCCACATTAATGTGCAGGGTCTTAGCTCAGGAAGCCGGTGGACAGTGAGCGAGGCTCCAGGATCAGAAAGCAGGTTCTGGACCTGAACTCAGAGAAGAGAGTTTCTCTCTGTCACATCATAATGATGAACCGGGTCCAGTTCCATCACAGGATGGATGGTGTATTCATAAGGGAAACTACGCTTTCTTACACCCCTTTCCCACCGGCTCCCGTATTAGTATTTTCCCATAAATACCCCCCCACTGCTCTTATGTTAATTTTACTGCCCCCTACTCTGACAGTAGCACCGGACAGACATTTCCCATATTCTCAAATCCAAAATTTGACAGGTATGGGTGTATTTGAAGACATCTATGTTGGGAAATTATATTGACAATAAATAGATTGTTTACTGCAGTCAGTGCATTAACTCTACTGTTTTCTCAGTTATAACTCTTCAAATGGCAGAGTGATGGTCGTTGCACAAAACCCATTTCCAAGTGGAATAATTTTACTAGAAAAACAAATCAAAATCCAGTAACTTTGCTATCCTTCAGAAATTGCTGTAAAAATAAAAAAATTGTACAATTGTAAGGATCCTGAATTTAACGCTGCGGGGTAGTTCTGAGTGTTTCTAGATGATAAAGACACATTATTTTGTGTCTTGGTTGGTGATTCTGGCCAGCTTGATTCACACATGTTTTTATCAATACTGAGATTGGCTGTAGATTTAACCTCACTGACAGACATTTAATTTACCATCACATCCAAATTCAAAACCACTGGGCTTTATTTGCAATGAGTCTATTGCGTATTTGATTTTAAAAAGAATACATGGTCTATTATTTACATTTAGCATAATTGGAACATTGTTAAAAAACAAACAAACAAAAAAAAAACGACTCGAAAAGATTTGAGACTTGAGATTTGACTCGACTTTTGCTTGTCTTGACTTGAAACTTGACTCGGACTTGAGGACAAAGACTTGAGACTTACTTAAGACTTGCAAAAAAGTGACTTGGTCCCACCTCTGCAATAAACTGCTCACACTAACTGCATTTATTGATGCTCTCGTAGAACAAACATTGGAGAACATAGTAAAAACATCTCAGAGAAAACAGGTTGTTCTTTTTTTTAATCGTATATTGAAGGATTCAAGAATCTTTATTGTTATACCAGCTCGTATTTGCATGTTTATGGTACAATATTCAGATCACAGTTTGAGAAGCCTAATAAATAAGTAAATATATAAAAATAAATATATAAATAGTGTAAATATAAAGAGTATGCAAAAAAAAAGTAACGTTTATTAATACGACAATAAATCAAAAGACATTTTTCGTTACAAATGATAAACGATGCAATAAATCCCCATCGCTAGTGATCGTTTGTGAGTGTAAATTCTGGTGTAAAGTGCTTTAAGTGGTCAGTATGACTGGAAAAGCACAATACAAGTTCAGTTAGCAGGGTAGCATCCTTTCACAGTATCCCTCTACAAGGGAGCCATAAATGCCAAAAAATTCAATTTATGCGAGTTCAATAGCGTTTCAGTTTCAGCAAACCCCCAAAAAATGCAACTAGAGGGTTTGGCTCTCAATAAAATAAGCACAAAAACTATTTTGCCCTTTAACTTTCAGCAGTTTTTATAAAACCACCCATGAGAATAATTATAGGGCAAAATATAGTGTATCTTTAGGGGGGAGAAAAAGTGCAGTTCATTTATTTTTTGATACCTTTCAGGGCAGTAATTACATACTGAACCACTAGGTGGCAGTCTACTTCAGGATACTAAAGAGCACGGTAGGAAGGATCACAGTACCAATCCACAGTTGATGGAGATGCCCTCTTTGGCCCGGTCGCCCGTCGCTCCGGTTCTCTTCAGTCTCTCAGAACCAGCCAGGTCCACAAAGTGAAACTTGGCGGTCAGCGTCTCGTATTCGTCCATCTCCCCGTTTCCATTAGACACCTTGTTATCATTCTCACCATCTTGCTGAAAGATAGATTGTTTTTTTTAAAGTACAAATTTAAAAAGTGAGGAAAATTAAGCAAATTTCCCAAACTAAATCTAATCAATCAATTTGTGTTTTCAATACATGATCGTGGCTCACTAACATTGTCAGAGGTACAGACGCGAACTTGGCACAGGTGGATGGTGAAGATGGCGTGGGATCGGGAGCTCTGGACATTCATCTGAGTGCTGGCTGTCGTACGAGACAAAGCGCCCAGCTTCAGGCACTGCATCATCTGCACATACCCCCCCCCCCCACACACACACACACACATGAATAAGAATTATTAGACATAGAAAGATTTTGTTGATTAAACAGGGAGAAATAATTTTAAATTCTACAAAGCAAACATTTCAATGATGAATAAATAAAGCTTTATGACTTTAAGCCTTGAGGTGCTGAACTGAGGAATGTATTGAATGAAATATCACTGAAACATCGTGGTGTCTATAGTACACACAAGTTTATGTGGTCAGATTTATATATTAGTTATGGGTCATCCTAAATCTAACCAGGAGGCATACGCTTTTATTGTTTAGCATTAAGTAAGCTGCCATCTAAGGCAGATCACACCAAACTAAAGCAAGTTAGTTTGAACCTAATAAAGCTTTTTGCATGACATGTGGCCCATAAGGTCACATTTGATTCAAATGGGGGGACGTTTTGAAGATGTTTTAAATTTTATAGTCAATTTATGATGAGATAAATTCTACTTTCTGTAAAAAAAAAACCTATTTTCTAATTACAATAATGAAAACAAAATCCAGCATTGTAGTTGCATCTGTTTATTGTTGCTTTTGCACCAAAAGGTGACCCAAAAACCTAAGATGTTCACTGAACAGTGATCTAAGTGTATTGATACCATTAATGTCCAGATTCTGGTTAAGTTAAAACAGTCCTTCATACAAGCACTTGATGTTTTTGTATTTTACCTCAGCCTCTGAGGAAACAGTCCGTGTGGTCACTCCAACCGTATAGATTCCCCCGTTGGTGTCTTCGTGGATCTTAATGTGAGATTTCTGCTTCATGTCTCGTGTGGAGTCAAACAGGTCCAGGACCTCCTCATTATAAAGCTAAAATCACACAGCAATGGCAAAAGGCAGAAATAAAAATGAAATCAAAGTCAATTCAGTTTACTTATATTGTATCAATTCATAAAATGTCATCCGAGACATTTCAAGTATAGAAATAAAAAAAGAGTAACTACTGTAGAGGGGCTGCTGCAGTTATTAGCAAGTAGTTTTGAGCTTACATTAATTATGCAGATGAGACTGTCCTAGGAAAAAACTCCAATTAGCATTAGCAAAAGACTTGCAAAATACTTTCAACCAAAGAAAACAAATGTCTAAGATTCTACCATTGAAGCCAAAGGACGTTAAACACAGAAATAAATAAATCTTCTGGTGACTCTTTGACAATTGTTTCAGTATTTTAATCTAATTTTAAGTGGTCACCAGGCACTCTTCCCAAATATATGTACTGGGCAATTATTTCTACATCCTCACCATGTAGCATTCCATGACGCTGGGTTTAGGATTGGTTGTGTTAAGCCTAAAATCAATTTTTTATTTCTGACACATTTACGTAAAAAAAATAAATAAATACAGTAAGCACTTGCAGCCCCTTTCAGTGATAAATGAAATAATCCAACCTCACATTTACTTTGATTATGTCTATGGGTAGCTTTCAAGAGCAATCGCTGTAATCATCTACCATGATGTAAACGAAATACAAATGCACAATAAAAATTATTAGGGCCTCCATTAAGAAGAATTATAATCTGAAAAGTAATTAGTAAAGAAAACAACTCATAATTAATGTACTGAAACACTGACTAAACAGATTTTAACAGTGACTTATGGCAGTCAATGAACGCCTGAAAGAATAAAATAATAGAAGGAAATGATGAGCTTTGGAGATTTTAGAATTTATTCCTAAAACTAAATAAGTACTGCAGTCATCTATAAAGTGTGCAAAGGGTGCCAAAGTATTATGTACCAGCACAAATGATGATTTTTATTTATTTCAACTCCTTGTGAAAAAGATGCAACCTCCCCCAACCCCAGGCTAATCCCTTAGCAGCAGCTGTAGCAGAGGAATTGTCAGAGATTTTGAAGTGACCAAGTCTTGCTGTCACTGTTGGTTCAGAAGTACTGAATCTCCACAAGTTGTATTCATGGGGTGTGTACCTCGAGGAACTGTGCGTTGATCTTGAACTCTGGCACCGGACGTCCCTGCTCCTGGGCCACCTGCCGGCGCTCCTCAATGCCCTTGAAGAGGTGATGGACGGCACGAGGAATGATCCCCAGCTCCTCCTCCACTATGTTGACATCAAAGCCGGTCCCCATCGTGTACGTCTTCCCTGATCCTGTCTGGATGGGAAAGAAGACATGTTCAGCATGGGCTAATGAGATATCAGCTCAGTTAGCTGAAACATGGCTCTCCTACTTTTCTATTTTTGACAAAAAAAAAAAGAAAAAAAAAGTTGGTGGTTTGAAAACAGTCTTGTTTGCAAAAATACAAGCAGTTATGTGAAAACTAAAGAAGCACCAATAACTCCTCTTACAGCATCTCTGTTTTAAAGCTACAGCTAGCATGCTAAGTCTGAAAAGCAGCTCACTGCAGGCTAGCTACCCGAATAACTAGCTAACTTCACAGTACATTTGTGCTACAAATACAGAGCACAACAGTAAAAAATTACAATTTTCTATCCAATAACCACTTAAAAATTAAATTTAGCTGGTTTAGTTTGTTTTATATAGTTCTACAAAAGTGTACACATCTGAATCTAGACAATAAATGTTATGATAACTTACTTGTAATAATGGGTTCATTTAGCAGAAGTTGCTTTTTCTGTTTTTAATTGAAAAAAAAACATTTTAATGACATTTTAATATTTATATTCCAATTCAAATGTATTTCTTATATTTTCACATAAGTTTATTACACTGTGAAAAAATGGTGAGCATTTTTTATTTATAATGAAAATTTTCTAATCAGTATAATTTCATTTATTGTCTCGATAAATTTAAATTAATGTTTTAAAAAAAAAACAAAATCGACAGTATTATCAGAAAATCTAATTTTATTATCTTATCCACTGTTTGTTCCTTTGAAAATGGACAGAAAATTTACATTCAAGCAACAGGGGAAACCATTTTTTCTCAATCCATGAAGAGTTTGCTCTGTGTTTTCGGCTGCATTCGATCTGCCAAACTGAGACTTAAAGAGCCCAGTGATCTTTGGATGAGACAGATTTACTCTGCTCTACCATGTCGTTAATGTCTGTTTATATCTGCAGCCCAGCAGGGCTGCGATCTTGTGATGCAGCCGAGTGGGTCGCTCTAAATCTAGATAAGTCCCTGTAAAGAGGGACACACAGGGGGCAAACAGGCCAATCTGGGCCAGACCATCCTCTCTGTGTGAACATGAGCTCCAGTCAGAAGTAGGCCAGCAGCAACACAACTTAACGCTGCCACACATTAAAGATGAATGGTTGAGACATGAATGCGCTCTGAATCACAAGAGTGTCATCCATCAGGAGCTCTGTATCTATGGCAACCTGAATAGTAGGAGAAGAGAGATATGATGGACTTCACACCGTTATGATTTAGACTAAATGTGGACTGGATAAGCAGATATTAGCTACAAGCTGTTGTTAATGGGAGCTTTCTAATGCCAGCATAACCATACAGAGAAACACAAAGTGGGGTTTTGTTAAAATATTTTCAGTGACTGGAAGAAAAACAACAAAAAATGTTTGTTTTTGTTTTTATAATTGGAACATCACATTTTTGTTATGTTGCTGTTCTGTTAGAAAATAATAATAAAAAAGAAAGTTACAAAAAAATATACCAAGAATAAAATGTTTTTGATCCTGCTATAAATTTATATTTTAAAAAAGTTGAATATTGTGAAAGTTTATTTTCGTTATTCATTTCAGTAAGTGAAACTCATGTAGAATCATTAAGCACACAAAAATATGTACAGATATACAGAAATATCCAGATAACGACAACCCAAATTTCAGTGTTTTACAGAAATGGAATACAAAATCACGCTGAACTTCAAGCCACATGAATTCTGTGCCTCTCCTCTCCTCCTTTAGTTCCTCAGGACCTGATTTCAAAATCAAACAAACACTTTACTGTCAGAGCTATGGACTGCTAAGGTACAATTCAGTTCTTTTTCTCTTTAGCCCTGGTGATTCTGACGTCTGGTTCAGGAGTGGTTTGACAAAAGGATCCAGCACTTTTTCCTTCCACTCAACTTTCTATGAACAAACTAGGATAAAGTACTTTGAAACCCCAGCTTCTTTATCACTGATTTATTGTGGCTTCCTCTCTATGTTGAGAATGCCAATGGCTGTCTTCTGTATATCTGTTCAGTCAGCAGTTTTATCCGTGATTGTGTAAAAAATGATTTTCTAAATAGATGTTGTGTATTTTCTGAGACAAGGGAGTTTGTGTTATCGTCTATAAGTCAGAATCCTCAAAATTACAAGAATTATAGGTTGAAAATATTTTATTAAGTGTATTAAATGTGAGCTTTTCTTTCTGAAATGAGAAAAATATTTTTTTCCACAATATTCACATTTTTTAATATGAACCTGTATGTGCAGCACAAACAAGTCAACTTATCAACTCCAAAATAAGCTTGAACTCCCTCACATTTTAACCTACTGGTTTCCATAGCGACACCTTAAAACTAAAGAGATAATCAGTGTCACCAATTGTGTATAATAATCTCATAATCTGAATTTTATGTTCCAAATTTACATTCCTAGTAAAACTATCGCTGTCCAGTCAGCAACTAAAATGTATATTTCCAGTTTTTCTGCTTAAAATGTTAAACATTCTCTTTTAAAGATTCCCCAGCAACCTCTTCTCTTCATTTTCCTTGCAAAGTGACAAGCTCAGACAGAAATATGTTCCACCAGTGAGGCTAAAAGTGTCGTCGGTACTGCAGCTGCAGCTGCAGCAGGCTGGAACACAAAGGCTTGCCTGTCCGTATGCAAACACAGTGGCGTTGTAGCCCTCGAAGCAGCCCTCGATCAGCTTCTCGGTGCAGGTGGAGTAGATGGCGTCCTGCTGGGAGTCCATGTCGAACACAAAATTGTACGTGAAGGCCTTGTCCTTCCCCAGGATGACCTGAGGCTCTCCAGGCATCACGTACGTACAGATGTGGCATCCCTCAATCTTCTCCCTGGGCAGCTGAGGACGGATCCTGTGGACAAAGACACAAACGGTCTAAAATGGGATTGTTTTACTAGTGCCGACTGTTTAGGATGGGAATATGAAAACGGTCTGTACTTTTATAGAGATTTATCAAGTCTTGGGATGCAACTATTGACTTCTCCAGAGCAAACAGCATCAAAATATAATTATAGTTTCATGGATTTATTAAAGACATCACTGAATTTAAATTGAATCAGTTTAATCCAACAATCATATAAAGCCGACAAATCTTACAATAATGAATTCAATTGAAATATCAAAAAACAATGTAAAACTATACTTCTGGGAGCATAAATAATTTTTCCCTGTGCTGTTTGAGTCTCCTTTCCCACAGCAAGCTTCTTGTGTATTCAAAGTTTTATTGTCATGAAAAGCACAACATTTGTTGAACATTTTGTTGACTTCAACATTTAAAAGGCTTCAGGTCTGTTGAGATAAACTGAAGACAAATGAACAGGACAAGCTAAGAACATGGAGAAGCTCAGAGTCCACATTCCAGTCAATGGTGCTTTCAAATAACTCCTGCTTTCCCAACATATGTAGCTCGTCATAACATAACTGAAAACTCTCTGTTCATTCCAGTCAGTCTGATGCTTTCATTTGAACTTTTAACCAAAACCGTGTAAAATATTCCACAAAATATCAGGGGTTTGCCTAAAACCACCTTACAAAATCACCAAGTATCTGCCTTTTTTTAACCATTGCCATAATGTGAAACCTTTATTTGTGAAAAAAAGTGATTTACATAAAATGAATGCTGGTATATATGTGTGTTAGAACAGGGTATTGGCTTTCAGTGGCAATATACTGTATAGTGTTTACTGTACGTTACATAACATTAGAACAACAAAGCTGGTGTAGAAACAAGAAACAAGAAACACTTTGACATAAACTGTATGTGTCCGTCTCTCATACATTTTTGGTTAAAATATGTTGGTTCTTTCTTCATTGAAGTTACTTGTATTGGATGGAAAATACTGAAATTTTACTCAAGTAGCAAAAGTAATAACATTCATAATAATATTACTCAAGTAAATGTAAAAAGTACAGTGCAATAAGAGTAATTTTTTTTTCTAAAATGTTACTCAAGTAAATGTAAGAAGTTACTAGTCATCTGTGCCTGTGCGAATTCAAAATGGATGCAGATCAAAATGGAATTCATTCATGAAATCTGGACTAAATTTTAGCAACAAACACCAACTTTAAGAGAATCTATTCCTGATGCTTTAGCATCCCTGAAACAGCAAATACAGTAAATCACTTCTGCTACATCTGAAAGCATGACTAAAAGTTTTAGACGTGAGTGTGAACGGATCTGGAAGGAGCAGAACATCTCGATCTACTCTACGTTTAGCATCACGCTTGTCTCATTTGTTAAACACACTCCATATCTGAAGATTATCTCCACCAACTTTTCACTATAATTTCATTGCTTGTCAGGTTGATGCTTATTCATCTCATCAAAGCAGATTATAGACCATAACAGTTTTACCAATAGAGAAAAGTATTCGGACAATGATAATTTATCCATTTAGTCTTAGCTAACGCTTTATTTGCAACCACACAACCAATTTTGAACCTTTTCTGCTTTTCAAACACATTCTCTTCAAGGCTTCAGCTCCCAAACAAGCTGGGAAGAAAAGCACCTGTCAGCAAGTCTCTCTCTGCAGTGTGGATAAGGGCCTCATTGTGCCTCCAAATTCAGGAAAGTACAATACGGCCAGTGGACTACAGAGCCACCATTGTGTTCGTCTGTGTGATACTGGATCCTAGCACTGACACCAACGCCTCGGCTGGACGGAGGCGAGGGAGGAGAGGCAACGACCTGCGAGGAGGTTGTGACATTTAGTTACTCATGATGTGGTCGGAGATGTTTTCGTTAACGCCATGACTCCTATTTTGATTTTATTTTTATGTTGCTAGCTACCATGGATGATTTTAGAGTTGATTCATTACCTAAAAACCACTTAGTGATGGAGACCTCGGAGAAGACAAGCTGTTTGAGCTATTGAGCAGATCAACAACCATGAATCCGTAAAGTATTTTAATTGGCTTTCATGGCAAATTTGCCGTATTTAACCAATTACATGTTTCCTTGGCCTTTAAGAGTGCTTTTGGAAGTGTAATCCCATTCAGTCCACACATAGGCCTGCGGGGTTATCTTTGTTTCACACCATTTAACTCACTAATTGGGTTTGTAATCCCATTTTTCTGTCCCTCCCAGAGTGCCTTCACACCCGGGAATCTGACCACATTTCTTCCATTTCTTGCTTCTCATCTGCAAGTAGTCTCTACACTTTTGCTGTGCAGTCTGCTTTGTAGCTTCTCATTAGCACTAGCCATCTTAAATCAGAGGCAGATTATTTGTCAACTCCAGTAGCTTTGTGTTTAGAAGACGTTTTATGACTGAGTTTAAAGTTATGTTGGTAAAAATGAAGGCTGTATCAATGAGGGCCTAGCCTATTTCAGTGTTGAAGAGTGCTGAGGTCACAGGTCAGCTGAGGGTCAGGATTTGACTACTGTGCTGTAATGTTAGCCACAAACTGACATTAAAATCCACTAAATAAAAAACTACAATGAGAAGAGCCATATTGACTTCAATATTCTGAGGATAAATTCATCCAGCTGAGTACAGTCCAACAATAAAGTTCTTTTTGGTCATCAGTCTCTCACATCAGTGTAGAAGAGTTTTGTTTCACTCTTATATACAACATTGCTTCAGTTCATTGTTGTTTGCTGATATTTTTTGGGCAGATCTCACAAGCCCCTTCTCCATCTTCCAGTCTCACTCTAGCAGGCCGTTGTCCGATTTGGTTCAAGCGAGGCTGGCTGTCTCCACTGGCAATGAGTTCCTCACCAAAGTGGGCATAAATAGGGCTAGTAACGTGGGCATGCAGTGAATCCCCAGGAGCTGAGGCTGATGCTCCGATAACATTGTTTTGCGCACGTACTGTTAGGTGGCCAGTATCTCTAAAATCTCTTGGTACATTTGTCCGTCTTGGGCTCCAGTTGACGCATGTAGCATGAAAAGGACGGGGTAGCCACAATTGATAAAAGGTTTGGACCTCAAGATTTGATCATCTAGCAATTTGCGCCTTGCCATCTCACCAAGTGCTACAGTCTTGTCACAGACTCTACATGCTAATCAACAAATGCAGTATGCTGCTAGTCAAATCGCTTGCGTGCAAGCGATTTGACTAGGACCAGTTTTTACCACCCTTGAGGTGGATCCAAAAAATGGGGAGTAATTGAATAAGTTTGGGCCAAATACTTCATCACTTTTATCATTATTATTATAAATACTTAAAGAGTGATCAGATTTAAAGTCTGTATCACCCACTTATATGCACATTTGCTCACAAGTACTTGACCACCTAAATCCTGTAGATGACAGAAAGTGTACGTTTTCACACAGCTTTTCCATTTCGTGTAAAGTACACAATAAGAATGAGGAATCTGTAGTGTGTTTTTTTATGTTACCTCTAGGCGGTATAAATTTTATTAACTAGAAATCTGATAATTTTATAATTTCTTGATGTGTAAACACTCAGAATTTAGAAAGGGTGCATCTTCCTTCACCTCTGACCTTATTTGACTTGTTTGAGTCACCTGTGTTCAGATATTAACACTAGAGCACACTTAAACCTGTCCCCAGATGCCCCACACTTCTAGAAATCACTGGCGGTATTATTAGTTTTCAAGATTAAAGAAATTAGTCATATCTAAATATATATTTAACAAATAATTTCAGAAAGAAATTATAAGTAACAAGACATGAATCTATAAAATTATTGCTGACCAGCATGAAAAGGATCGGAAATATTGATGTTTTTTAATCTATGGCCAACACAATTACCTTATACAGGCAAAATTTATGTTTTTTTAAATTTTTTATGGTGGTGATAAAGGAGGAAGGAAAAACTGTTCCGGCCCTGCAGCCAACAATCTACAGCAAGTACACAAAAGCTGCAGCTCTACTCCCAGTGGTCACTGCAGAGTAAACAGGCCTGGTCTTTAAAAAGGGATTTGCTGAGTAGAGGACTGTAACACCTTGAAAAGACAGCGCTACGTCACTCTGTCCTTCACAGAGGAATACATCAGGTCTGAAGGAAGGACAGAGAAGGAAGCAATTACAACAAAATTTGACACACTTCGACTCATCATCAGCCAGGCCAGCTTCCTCATTGCCTTCCTCATTGCCCTCCTGTAAACAATGAGGAAGAAGTAACTGCTTATTATTATTATATTTTAAAACTTAAAAGTCATTCCTAACTGGATGTGGGCCGTGAGGGAGGAGCTTCGCTTTCAGTATATCCAGTTAAACAGGATGTTAATTACTGAAAAACAAAGTGAAATGCCGCTTCAGCCTCTTGCTGTCATTTATTTTAATCTGTCAGGCAATCGAAAATGTCAAATTTCCTCCCTTGTGGTTTTAAAGTTGACTTTAAAAACACTACAGGCGATGAAAGGGTTGGGTAAGACACCATGGATAGAATACTGCAGGTTTTCACCATCTCAAATTTAAGATGTTATAAGACCATTACGAATGAAATATCAGACCTACACACAGAAACGTACAAACTTTGTTTCGCCTTCTTATGATAAATTTGCACTTTATCCATGATAGAAGCAGAAAAAAAAAATAGCTAGTTTGTCATCGGTAGCCTCAACTGCCTCGAGTCACAGAACGCGACAAAAGTTGTCCACATACAACTGGACGTTTTGTCCTGTGATTAACATATTTAATATTCATTAATTTAATACAAATAAATCAAGGAAAACCCTTCAGACAACACCAAGATAGTAATTCCAGCAAAATGCATATGCTGGAATTAGACAGCTGTTAAAAAACATCAGGTATTATTTCTGCAGACATTACAGAAACAGAGCAGTGCTGGTTCCTGCTGAGCACACAACTTATCTATTACAGCCAATACTGTTGCAGGAATGCTTTTATACATATATATATACATATACAAACACATGCACACCCCCACACACAGACATATACAAATTCTTAAACCAAGACTCTGCTCTAAAATTCAACCGGAATAGTTCTATGTTTCATCCTGACCTACCCAGAGAGCAGTCAGACTCACTGACTTCAGCTGTAGCTCCATTTCTGCTACTACTGAAACAATTGGCTAGATCTTGGAGTCAAAGGGGACAGAAATCTGTCGATTCAATGCAACAAAAATGCATGGAAAATGCCAAGTAAAAACACATCGGCTTTGGTGCTTTGTCTGTGCAGCCAGCAGGACCACCACAGTGGTCCAAAGCTCAGATGACAAGCTGGCACAAAAACAGAAACGAGAAAAAAAATAAAAAACATTAGAACAGGAAACCTCTGGCTGAGTCAAATGAACTCCCTTCCTGCCAAAAGATTCATGAAGTCATATTCATCCTGCATGTCTGTGTGTCCGGTGCACATTTACTCGGTGTGTGACACAAAAGAGGAAGGTTGCCATGACAACCCATAACAGAAGGACTGAATTAAAGTGTTAATCCGATCCCAGCAGGATATAATGCTGCTCTGGCTGTCTAGGAGATGCCAAGGGGAAGAGCATAAGAGAGAGGAAAGCAGTCAGCATTCTGCCACCAATCAGACTGAAGAGATGATGATCTTCTGCTGCTGACCTAACAGATCAGACAACATGAGGCTCAAAACACGAACAAAATCATTCATCTGTTAGATATAAGGGTACATATTTTCTTAAAGGAGAAAATGCATGCATGTATGTAAATTCCAAGCACAGACGGGAAAACTAGACAGTCAAGAAGCTGCTGCATCATAATTTGCAGGAGAGTGAGAGGAGGAGAAAGATGTTATGTCTCAGATGTAATGCATAACCCTGTTCCACTAGATTTCAAACAATCACAACTAAAAAAACAGCGTATTAAACACGTTTTAGTAAAAAAATAAAAATAAAATCAGGTACCGTATTTTCTGGACTATAAGTCGCTCCGGAGTACAAGTCGCACCAGTCATAAAATGCATAATAAAGAAGAAAAATACATATATAAGTCGCACCGGAGTATAAGTCGCACTTTTGAGGGAAATTTGTTTGATAAAATCCAACACCAAGAACAGACATGTCATCTTGACAGGCAATAAAAATAGAATAGAGGCAACAACAGGCTGAATAATTGTACGATATGCTAACGTTTCATGACACATGAACAACGAATTGAGAACGTGCCTGGTATGTTAACATAACATATTAAGAGTTATTCAGATAACTATA
>CAEFZY010068653.1:0-27696 GCA_903066815.1 Brachyrhaphis roseni
ATATAGCAATATATTATTGCTATATATTGCAATAATATTAGCCAGCATTATCTTTTCCTTTTAGGTTAGGGCACTGGCAAGCCAGCAAGCATTAGCATTAGCCTTTGACCTAATGCTAATGGCTAGGACTACAAATATGACATATAGGGCATATTTACATTGACGTTTAAAGGAGTAGTCTAGTATTTTCTTTTGTTTGAGCAGCTGTTCATTTCCTTGATTTGAGTTGTAGTGGGTTTACTCTAAAAACTTAATTGAAAATGTACTCGAAATTCAGGTGATCAATGAATGGGTCATTCTGACAGATGCAGGAAACATTCCGTAAATTTCTCTGAAAATCAGCGCCCCCTGGTGGACAGTAACCGAATAAATCAATTAGTTTTAAACAGACACCCAGAGATGTTTCATTCATGCAGGAAAGACTTCATCTAAAGAAGATTAAATGTCTTTTTTTGTGTTTTAGAGTTTCTTTCATGCCACTAAGCTTTTTTTTTTTTTTCAATGATACAGCTTGACACTTAAAAAAGAGGCAAGACTAAAACAAAAGGTTTGTCACTGATCTTTCCTGAAGCTGTATTGATGCCTTTTTCCCATCTGATTGGGACTCAAAACCATTCCTGCCACAAATAGTTACACTAATATATGAGAATTAGTTAAATTCACTTTACTTCTCAAATAGCTGACGCTTTTTAAAGGCAGAGGAAACAATGCACCGTTATTCAATTTAGGGCCAGTTTTCATTTCTCTGATTCAAAACAAATGTCCTCTCAAGGTACTTTACAAACCTGTAATATTTAATGTGTAAAATACATTCATTCACATTCAAGCCACATGCCTGAATAAGCATGTGGTGACAGTGGACAGGAACATTAGTCTAAAATGAATAATCTGGCTCAGGGTGAGAGGTCAGCCGCTGGGTTTCGAGAAGACCGGTATGATGATGAGAATGTTGATAAATGTTTGGATACAACATCTGAAACTGCAATCTGTCCCTAAAGAAATCAGAGTCAATCCAAATATAATCATTTTTTATTTTCATGATGTAAGGTTTGATCTTTGTAAAAGTTTCTAACATAAAAAAAGCAATTATTCCAAATGTAAAAGCATTCATTTTAACTTTAGATATATATGTATAAAAATTAAGTCATCATTTTTCTTTATTTTCAGGACCCTGCAGGACTTAAGAGGAGCATGTTGCGTAATATTTAGCTTTAGAGGCGATTTCCTTTTCAAGTGACTCCACCGTCTTCATCAGATCGGCCAGCTCGTCTATTTTCTCCTCCTTCCTCTGGATCAGCAGCTGGATCTTCTGCTCCACGTCTGCCAGAAACGAACGTACAGGAAACGTAAAGCCAGATCTGTCATAAAACATCTTGAGAAACCAAATCAAACATTCAGAACCCAAAGAGAAAACATCAGGGTTATTCGGACTGCAGGGAGCGGCTTCCTTTTCTCGGCCCCCTCATTCACATGCAGGAATTAGGATATGGGCCAGAACGAAAACGTTTTTTTGAGGAAGAACCGTCCCACTGTCCTGCTCAGAGTGAATTTCAGTCGTTTTCCTAAATTACATAAACTGCTTCAGTCTGATTACAGCTGTTATTGTTGTGTCTTCGTTCTGTTTCCTCTGCTGACGTATCATCAACATTTACCAAACAAAAACTGGTAGAAAAAAAAAGAAAAGAAAAATCCTGGGCAACTGAGAACAAAAAGATCAAATTTTGCTCTTGTGAGTTGGAAAATATATTCAGTCTAATGTTTTTTTCAAATAAAAGTAAATCTACATTTTACAGCCGGTCCAGCACGGACTGATGCGGATCTCCACAGGTCAGGGTTCACCTGGCCAGGTCACCAGTCCATCACAGGACAAGCAACCATGTTCAGCACGATTGGGAGAGACCAGTCATGTTTTTGGACTGTATCCACAGATTTACAGGGAAAACATGCAAGCTCGTTGCAGAAAGACCACAAGCCAGGATTTGAACCCACGACCTTCTTGCTGCAAAGCAACAGTGCTACCATGTAGCCATGCTAGATATTAGGTTCATTTGTATATATTTTTAGAACCACCTCTGTTCCTTAAATTAGCTTAAAACGGCCAAACTACATAAAAACGTTCAGGATTGACCTTATAAACAAAAATGTTCCAACAATATTTTTTTTTGTTGTTTCCCAAGTTGTGTCAACTTGTGAAACAAGTGAGTGCATTTTGAAATACTAACCATCACTTATAAATGTTTATATTTGTCCATCAGATGGTGCAGTTTTTCCTCTTTTCCAATAGCTGCTAAAATAAGTGTCACTTTGTCGCATATGTAGAATAATATTGTGTATTCTTTCTTCACCTGATGCATATGTCATGTTCTATTTTTGTTTATAAACTTTCTCAGGGGAATTTCTCAGAGCCAAAACATTGAAGCTTTTTTCCAGGACAAATAACCGCCATTGGAGCAAACATTTCAGTGTTTAGGATTTCTTTTCTTCTACTTTTCCTGTAAAACTGACGTGTTGTCCAACATGTTCAGTGTATCATTTGTATCATTCTGATATGATTAATAATCCTACAACAACTCTTAGTCTGATGGTTATAACCTTCTATCTGCTGGAGTCTGTCCTCCATTTGTCTCTGCATATCTTCGGTCTCCTTCAGGATTTCCTGCAGTCGATCTGCGGCTTCGTCTTCAAGTGTTTTATTTGATTGCTTCTGCTTTAAAAGCTCAAACTGCTCCAGAACTTCTTGCAGCTCCTGTTGGGAGAGGAAATGTCTCAGAAATCTGGTCAAACACAGCAGATGCTGCTGCTGCTGCTGCTAACAGTTTTCAGATTTTACCGTGTCACTAGAAATGTTGGTCAGTGCTGACTCAGCAGTTTCTCTGGCCTCTTTTGCCATCTCTCTGTTCTGCTCTGTTTTATTTTTCAGAGCTTCAATTTCCTCCAGCAGATCTACAGGCTCGGTCATCAGCTCATCCTCAACGCGGTTCAGTTTGTTTTCCACCTGAAACATGGCAGAGAAACCATCAGAACCAGTCAGGATGAGATGATTACTGTAAAACAATTGGAAAGTTTGAGTCTCACCTCTTGGATTCGGTCTTTGGCGTCGTCTCTGTCCTTATTTGCAACCTCCAGGTCATCGTTGGCTTTGCTCTGAGCTGCGTCTGCAGCAATAATGTCACTGAGGATGTCTTTAACGTTGATGTTTTTAGTTTTCTCCCTGTTGAAATAATAAAAATAAATAAAAAATGGTTTCTGAACAGAGCTGTGTGTTAAATAATTTTGTTTTCAGACACCAACTTGACTTCTGTCGCTTTCTGCAGAAGCTCCTGAGCTGTTTTGGCTTCATCCTGCAGCTTCTTCAGGTCCTCCTGGAATTTGGTGGCACCGTTCAAAAGATTATTGATCTCACTGATCATTGATTGGATCTCAGCAGGTGATCGCGGTAGCTGGATCCTCAGGACAGCGTTGGCCATTTTCTCAATGTCACCTGGAGGAACCATTTCATCTGCCAGGAAGGAAAGAGACAGAGATGTTTCCCACTGTAAGATGCATCACTCTGGTACATTTGTAGAGGACGGTAGGCGCAGAGCTGATCATTTAATGGTTGGATTATTTGGCGTTGAAGGTCTTCTAAAAGAACTGACTTCATGCCTGTAAACACTAACCCATCAGATATTGTTTGACTCTCTGGAGGAGCTCTCTGGTTTTGTTTTTCTCTCTCTCCACTGATTCGGTGGTGTCGCTGATCTGGCGCTGCAGGTCTTGGGCCTGGTCTTTGGTGTCCTGAGCCACTTGCTGGACGTCACTGATCTGAAATGGTCAAAATAATAGAAACACTTCTTAAAACAGAACAATCCTCAGAGAAGACTCATCAACTAGTCTACATCGACTGTTTACCTGCAACAGATTTTTCAAAGTGTTGCTTCTAACTGGACTTGGTAAAGTTCTGATTTGGCGCTCAAGCTTTCCTGCCATCAGTTTTTTTTTTACGGTTTCTATCAACTTGGGAACCTTAAAATTGTTTTTGTCTTGGCAGAAAGTCTTTGCAGCTCCAGAGGAAGTAACCATCTTAATGAGGACTGGGGTGTTTGACTCATGGAGACTAACAAGCGATTAAAATGCTGCTGGGTAAATCTGATCTTAAACTGCTCAGTTTTAGGGTAAGTCAATAAAAACTTGAACCATAGGCAGTTTTAAAGGAGTTCCAAGCACAGCGAGTTCTTCCATCCAGGATAATATTCAGTTTCCCACAAGTCAACCAAGTTGGGATTTTGCAGAACAACACTGATTCCTGAAAGATTTGGCTGCAACAATGCATTTTGCCTGTGAATGACATTAAAATCAGTTTTAAAAATTCTTTAAAAAATGTTTTTAAGTAGCCCTGTCTATATCTAGAACAATATAAACCAATGCACTAGACTTAAAGTTTTTTTATCCAAAAAATGTTAAATGTCATTTCAACAACATCTGCAGTACCAACCTAAATTCATACATTTTGTAAAATTCATAGTTTCTGATAAAATAATCTCAGAAGACTGTCTGGAATAATATAAAGTTATGTGTACTTACCTGCATCAAATGTTTTTTCATTTAAATTTTTTCTCATACAGAGCCACAAATAAAAGTAATTTTATTACAAAATTCCCACAGGAACCAGCTCAGTGGAGAAACCCTCCCAGTGTTCCCAGTGTAAACTTGCCTTTTTCTTTGACTCGTCCAGGTTGGATGGGAATTTGATGAGTTGCTCTTTTACTTTCTCTGCCATCTCAGAAGCTTTCTGGGCATCGGGAACAGCTCCATCACAGATCTGACCTTCAGGACAACCAGAGCAGTCCTCCGGATCCGGTCGCCCGCAGACCTGAATCAGACCAAAACAAGTTGCTCAGAGGAAACAGAAGACCATTCAGTTTCTTTATTCAAGTGTAATACCACTGATGAGCAACTAGAGGGTTTCTCCATTAGATAAACAATGACAGTGACCAGTTCAAAAGTAGCAGCACATACAGCTCTCTGGTTAGTTGATGGAAATAAAAACTACTGTATTTCAAGGCCACAGTGACATACTAATGTGTTGACTGCCAAACCTTTGCAGCTGGACATTAAACTGATGTTTCAATCATCATTCTTGAGTCCCTGATCTGCTCAGAGAAACAGCTTTGCAGGCAAGATGTCACACATTTGAGAGAATTAAAAAATATTTTTTTTAGGAGATGTTTTCATCATTAGTCCTAAGTTAGCCTTGTAAAAACCTACATCTTTTTTATGCTTTGCTTCTTACAGAAGGTCTGGACCCTTGGCTTTGGAGAAATGATTGCTTTCTCTAATGAAGTTTTAAATTTTACTCAATCGATAACATTTGCCTGTGATGCATGTAAAGCGTAACTGTTGGTGTTAGATGTGTTGACGCGGTTGGATTCAGGAACTCCATCAAGTAGAGGAAGTTCAGCCGATTGAACTTTGATGTCAGAAAAGTCCCAGCCAGCTCTCTGCTGGATATTTTTCACCTTTTGGTTGAGTTGGCGCACGTTGAGCTCCTTGACCTTCTTCTCCAGAGTCGCCAGGTCTCCTCCGCCACTGCACATGCTCAGTTTGCGCTTAGTCTCCTGTCTGGTGTCCATGGAGTCCTCCACGGCTTTATTAGAGTTTCTCACCCGCTTTTCGTCTGACATGAAGGTTTTATGAAGCTTCTGGATCTCCTGTAGCATCTCTGCAACAGAGTGGAACACAATAGAGTTGATTATTTCTTGTAAAAATTTAAAAAATATATTTTAAGATTTTGCTTTAAATTAGTGCATTTTATATCAAGTCAGCAAAAAGGTGTTCTGTTTAGTTGACCTAAAGTTTGTTACTGGCGTAGATATGAAGCCAATCTTCATGTCTCACCTTCCACTGGCTGAGTTTCTTTCTTGTTTGGATCCTTGATGAGTTTATCCTTCAGGTTTTTTAGCATCTTCTGAAACTCCACGTTAATGTTATTGACTTCATTGTTAAGGAGGACAGACGGGTCGATCAGAATTATGTTGGTGTCAACAGCATCTTTCAGCTTCCTGCAAAGAGAAGTCCTTCAAAATCACTGGTTTCTGCAAACAACATTGGTCTCAAACAACCAGGAGCCAATTTATCTTTGATACAACAAAATGTAAAATATGGATCTCACCTAAGCTTCATGTAGAGTTTCTCCACCTTCTCCAGCTTTGGCAGAGAGAAACCAGTCATGTTACCAGCGCTGTCCAGTCTGGAGTGCATCTCCAGCATCCGTTGCCAGTACTGACTGTGAGTGGGATGCTGGGTGTTGCCATGGAGAGGGATGAACGTCCTCATCCTTTCGGCGGCTTGCTGCATGCCAGTGAGGTTTTCGGTCCACAGAACCATGCATTCATGGCATTTCTCACAGGCAGGAAACTCTGAGCTGTAGCCTGGAGCGCACTCGTCACAGAGGATGCCGGTGACGCCAGTCCGACAGATGCACTCACCAGTTTCAGGGTCACACGACGGGTGCTGCGTTCCCTCAAGGTTACAGTCACAAGCTAAGAACAGGAAGTGATGAAATTAGGCAAAACAAGCCAAAAATTAATAAAATAGATTAACTAATAAATAGATAAAGCTTATAAAAATTGCTGCAATAAAACAGTTTTTTAGGGAAGCTGCAGTAAACAGCAGTACTTTGAGTCCTGCTGTAAAGGGGCCGAAACTTTCTGTGGATCTCAGGTTTTCAGGGAGTTGTTTGGTTCTGGTAATTGATACATTGCATGAACACGTCTGGGATGATTTGATGGATCAACATGGTTTATATTTGACCAGGAACTCTGAATTTGAAAAGGTCTTTGTTGATTCATTTGTTTGTTGTTTTCTGGTGTTGGTCAGGATCCTGAAAGCAACGTTTGTCACCTGAGTGAAGTTGCCACCAGTCCCACCTTTCTTCAAATTAAACAATGTTGGTGTCAAATGTTTGTGGCGGTTTGTGCAGTCAAAAATTTTTGTAGCACAGTTGATTGATGCCAAATTTGTTTGATTTTGTAAATGTGGATGTATGTGTGTGTGTTGAGTTTAAGAATAAAGTCATTGACTCAAAATTATTTAAATAAAAAAGGAGACAGTCTCTGATAGATTAAATAGTTCACTCACAAAAGCACTGCAGGTCTGGATTCCCAAAATGGTTTTCTCCACATTCGTCACACTGTCTTCCTCCAAACTCAGGACGACAGGGACACTGTCCCGACACCTGGACACATCACAGCTTCAGCCAGCTGGCCTTTTAAACAATAATCTGCTGCTGCATGGACCCT
Organism: Brachyrhaphis roseni; assembly: GCA_903066815.1. Classification (NCBI taxonomy): domain Eukaryota; kingdom Metazoa; phylum Chordata; class Actinopteri; order Cyprinodontiformes; family Poeciliidae; genus Brachyrhaphis; species Brachyrhaphis roseni. The sequence continues at coordinate 7,281 of CAEFZY010068653.1, forward strand.
GGATGACCTCTGACCTCTTCATTCTCAGCCTGAGAAAGAAAATGTTCTCACCTTATCACAGATGTTGGAGACGGAGTTAGACGGGTCGCAGCTGCAGGGCTGACATCCCGACGCTCCGTCCAGGTTCCAGAACCCGTCCTCACATTCATCACAGAGATTTCCCACCACACCCGTCCTGCAGGGACACTGTCCTGTCTCCCTGTTGCAGAAGCAGGGGCTCTCCAGGGGACATAGAGTCGCTTTGGTCCCCCGGCGGTCACAGGAGCATTCTGGGAAACATCAATGTACATATACCAGCAAACATGTGACACATATGAGACCATATGAACCAGTCGTAACCATGTGGCACGTTCCTCACTGGCCGCTTTACCTTTACAGTTGTGCTGCAGGGCGTTGCCATAGTAACCAGGCTTGCAGAACTGGCACCGTGGACCCGTTGTGTAGTGAAGGCAGCGGAGACATTCTCCGGTTGTGCCGTCGCAGGCGTCGCTGTCGTCCGGGTCGATGTTGTTGCTGCAGGAGCACGCCCTGCAGACGGCACCTGGCAACCTCAGGTCGCCATAGAAACCCGGACTGCACCTGTCACATTGCTCACCTGAGAGGTCGAAGGTCAGAGGATCGATCAGGTGAACTTTAATAATTGATTTTTGTCGTGGGGTCTGGGAGTTTTTATTAGAATTTAACTTTATATTTAATGATAATCTTCAACATCTTTAAGAGTTAAACTCAAGCACAAAGGAACAACACAGGGGTCAGGGAGGGGAGGGGAAGTGACCTGCAGTCAAAAATTTTACTTCGGTTCAAGAAAACTAATAGGAACTAAGCTTTGGCTGCACACCTGCAGACCAGGTGATCCGCAGACACGGCTCCTACCTGCATGTCCCTCCCTGCAGGAGCAGCTCACACTGACGGACTGCGGGTCGTAACGACAGGAAGAGGCAAAGAACCGTCCGCTGCTCAGGACATCAGGGCACAGGCAGGGCTGACAGGGTTGCCTGGAGACCGGGTTACCATAGTATCCCTCCACACACCTACAGCAGCCACACAGGTGGGTCAGAACCACATGACATCAGGAAAAGAGGTGATCTTATCTGAGGGGATAAAATATCTCACATTGCTGACGAAACGAGTTTAATAAAGAAAGGCAGAATATTCTATAATCGGATTCAGAACCTTCAGTCCAACCTGTCACAGTGCGGCCCGCTGCTGTGCTCCCTGCAGTTCACACACTCTCCGGTCCGTCCATCGCAGGTTTCCGACAGGCCGTTGCAGTCACAAGGCTGACACAGCAGGAATCCCCAGAATCCAGACTCGCATCGATCGCAGCGTCGACCCGATACCTGAGGGCGACACGCACACTGACCTCCGCTCGGATCACACGCCTCCGACAGAGAGCCTTGCGGGTCGCACTCGCATCCTGCAACAACATGAAGGATTCGCTGTAAGACGAAGCGTTCCTATAGCAGGGCTCAGACTGATTCAGAACTTTCTTCTTACGTTTACAGCCTTCAGGTCCAAACCCAAAGGTCAGAGGTGCACAAGCGTCACAGCAACGTCCGATAACGCTGGGTTTACATTCACATAACCCGCCCAGTGTACCGCATCCCGATCCAAGAGAACCAATGACGTTACACCTGCAGGCTGAAACCAGGAAGCACACACCATCAAACCAGATTCACATAAAACTGTGTCTGACAGACGTCAGCCGCCTCCAGAGACACATTAATGCTAAAATTTGACCACATAAAACTTTGGGCACACCCAATTCATAAATTAGGCATATTAAGTATATATTTATTGTTTGTAACAAACCTTATTTTATCATCTAATTGTAAATAAATTCAAGCAGCAAGAGAATTAGTTTCTACAAAGAACCAGCAGTTAATGAAGATGAAGATAATCCACAGACCACAAGGCTGAGTTCTTCATTTGAGATTCTAAAGCTTTTTATCTGAACTCTATTCAGATATCGCCTGAATGGGGATAACGCACCTGGGCTTTGACACAACCAGAAGCTGGATCCACAACTTCCAGCAGGTGGCAGTAAAACCCATAAATACATTTGTGTAAATTGTGACTGTAGTGCTAAAAGGTGGACCTTGGTCCAGTTTGATTGGATGTTTTCTTAAATTAAAAAAAAAATTAAATTAAAAATTAACATTGCTGTAACTAATTTTTAAAGCGTTATTGTCAAGGCTGATGGCTGTGGACAGGAAGGATCTCCTAAAGATTAATGTTTAAGTTATGAAGACGTTTATAATTGCCTGGGGATTTGCAGTAAACGGCTCACCCACAGCTCCTTCGTGGATGCGCGCCGACAGACTCTTGATCAGTCCTTCGCAGATTTTTGGAAGTGACTCCTGAGAACCGAGATACACGTCCAATCCGACGCAGCGAAAGTGACTGAAAGAGTCAAAGTCACTCTGGGAGCAGAAGTCTTGAACTGAAGAGAAACTCTGAACCAGTCCCATCTAAAAAAAAAGAAATAATAAAAATAAAAGTTGACAGAAAAAAACAGCACTGAGCTTCATTTTAAGCAAACAGGCTTGTTTTCATTTTTACATTTGAGGTTAAGATGATCTGGGTAATAATAAAATAATGTGATAACCTGAGCATCACAAAATGGTTCCCTCTGACAGTATAGGGTACTTTGGTCTCATTAGGCCTGGTTTACAGGATTCCTACTCTTCTTCTAGTTTAAACATTCAGACTTTTCAGGAACCAAAGTTAACAACTTTAAGGTTATAGGAAATAAAAAACAATCTTATTGCTTATTGCTCTTATTGCTTTAGTTTACGGTTACTGAAAAATATTGATTGTTTTTCATATTTCTACACCACTTTATTTACCGAGATACTTTATGCTCAGATTTAACTGTTCCTAATGCAACTCTTTAAATACTTCCCTTTAGTTGTGCAAAAATGAGTTTTTAGATCATGACGTTCTCACCGAGTCGACCAGCAGAGGAGCGTTGTCTGATCTTTGCTGCCTGTCAAAGAAAATCTCCACGTAGTATCGACCTCTGGCGTTCAGACAAACCCGGGAATCCAGAATACCTAATCTGAAAAAAAAAACAACAACAAAAAACAAGCGGGTAACATAAAAAATATCAGTAGTTAAAATGTCATGGCAAATATGTCATATTCATAAAAGTTCTCTTGTGTTATGCCACCTAGTGGACACTAAGGAAATGAGATAACAGGCTGAGAAGCAATACAGCGTTCACACCACTTTTATTTGTGTGCTGCAATCAATAATAAAGTTTCTGCCATGTTCACACTACAGTCATCTACTTACAAGTGCCAGCACAGTCTACAGAATATTTTCACTAGAGTCTTGGGGTTTATTAAGATGTTTTTTGGTGAATCTTAGACGGGACTTTGTGTTCGTTTGGGTCAGGAACTCTCCTATTCTGGCCCAGTTTCTTCTTACTGTTGAATCATGAACTATAACTTTAACTGATGTTGTTTTGGGATCATTTATGACTTTCTCGATGAGTCGTCAATGCATCACTAATGATGTTACGTTTCTCATGCATTCCTATTAGATTTGCTTTTGCCTGCTCTGTGTTGCCAGACAAGTTTTACTTAACTGGTTTCTACTGGTCTGAGCCAAGTTTGGCTAATAAAATTTAAAAGAAATGTGGTCAACTGCTGTAAAATTATTCTTTAACAATCATATTTTTCTGTCTTTTTGTCATCCCAAAGTAAAAATTGATTTGCTTCAGAGACACCGCATCACTTTTTTGGGGAAAAATCAGAAAAGATCTGAAGAGAAACACTTGAGTCGAACATCAGCGGAGTCAGCCAGTCACTGTGGAGGACGTTAAACTGGAGCAACTGTTTTCACTGCGCTACATTTAATGTAATGCTCTGCAGAAAGTGGTCAGCAGAAGAGTAACGTGAACTCCCAAGGTAAATTACCTGTTGCTCACGAAGGCTGACTCACCTGGAGCTTCTGGGGAGGATCAGTGTCAGACTTCCTGTCGGAGGGTCGTCACTGCAGCCTCCATCGCCTGGTGACAGTGTGATGATGTTCACTCTCGCCACCCAATCGGCGACAGACTGCAGGGGGAGATGGCTGATGTTTAATCCAGGGAGAAAAACTTCCTGGATTAAGCTCCAACACAATGCTACATTTGTCATTTCAAAATGTGAGCAATAAATCTTTTTGATGTTACAGTGTTGACGTCTAAATGGAAAAACTCAAGATAATGTCTTGTTCTGATACTCACATTGCTCAAGGTTATGTCTATGTTTTTTTTTGTCATATATCGAAATAAAAATAAAGAAATAAAATCTGTAAAGCTGACTATTTTTAAGAGTTCATCAACAAGACCCTGAGGTTCTCCTCACCTCAGATTCATAGCGGATCACCAGCTGGTACTCCATCGATGTTGGCAGGTTGTCCACAGTGAATCTAAGCCCCAGCCCCTCTGTCACTCTGACCAATCCCAGACCAGTTCCTGACTGTTCAGGTGACCCCTGGTGGGGAAGGATCTGCAGGGCCCCCCGGTTCAAAGGGTTGGTATTCTGCTGCAGGACCAATAAAAAATTGGGGAAATCAATGAAAACGTTCAGTTCTATTTCAGAGACAAACAGGAAATGAACCAAAGCTGTACCCGTCTCCTCCGACGGGTGAGATGACGAGGCCTCCGTATCAAAATCACTTTTCCATCGGCGAGCTGGAAGTCATATCCCTGACTTCTGTAATACTGCTCACACGAAGGCAAAAGGTTGGGATTCACCTAAAAACACGAAGAGTGAGGACGAGTCTTTGTAAACAGGCTGTTAAACACAAAGATGTTAAGATGGAGCTGGTGAGTAAATTTAAATATTTAAACAGTTTTCTGAAGAAAGTTTTGGAGACAGGAGAGGTGGTTCCTACTAAATGTTTAACCCATCCATACATCCTTACCCACCAAACCATGCATGGCCTGAACACACAAGATAAACAACCATGCAGAGAGATGTCAGCTGGGATTTGAACCCAGGACTGGGTTGCTGTTGCCATGGTGAAATATTCCTCCCTAACAACATTGTTCTGTCTGAGTTCAATGTATTACCGAGGTTTGGACTCCTTAGCAGGATCAGTGGCTTTGTCAAGATAACTTAATGTTTGGTTTGGGATTTTTACCATCTGGATCTGAATCTGGCTCACATTCAGATCCAGATGCTTAAAATCAGCCCCTGGTTCTGATGGCTTAGCTGGACCAGATAGTTTTCCATTCAGTGATGATACACACCAGTGGAGAGGAAGAGGGAAAAGCAGGAAGAGGAGCAGGAGGAGAAGGGGAGAAAATCCCTCCTGTCAGCTGTGCAGCGAGTTCCGCCTCATACAGGAAGTAGATGAGCGAAGGCAGGAAGTAACCAGGTGCGGGGTCAGAGCAGCGCCGGCCCACCATGTTGGGTAAACAGGAACACTGTCCATCCTCTGGAGAACACCTGAGTACATTCACAAACCTTACATTTTATATTCTTTGAGAGTAGATTTAATTCCTTCAGAGTGAGTCACATCTTGTTAAAGTTTGCCTGTATTTCTTAATGACTTGTAGATATTCAGATGACAACCAGTGACTGGATTACGTTTTATTAAAGCATTAAATCACTTGAACATAGAGAATTAAAAGAAAAAAAGAAAACTCCTACATGTTGCTGCTAGCTCCGCCAACATCACAGTCACAGGGTGAACATTTGAACACAGAGTTTCCCAAACCCCAGAAACCTGCCTGGAAACAAAACCATTAAACCTCAAAACATGACATAAAACCAAGGATGTGTTTCTGCAGATCACTGTTTAACCAACTTTAACCTACCACACAATGATCACACAGCGGCCCGGTGGCCATTGGCTCACATTTACAACTCCCTGTAAGCGGATCGCATGGTCCAACACTTCCCAAACCGTGGCATCGGCAGACTGAAAACAGCATAACGTCAGATCAAAGCTGCACAGAAATAACACAAAGCAGGATGTTGTCTCATCCTGTCTATCCGTTATCTTAAATGGTCAAAAAATAGTTGCAAATCAACTATATGAGCATCTATGCTGTAACCTGACCTCATCATATCACTGAAACCCTGATTCCCATATGCTAAGATAAATGGTAAGTGGGCTGAATTTATATCACTCTCTTCTAGCAATACTGACCACTCAAAGCACCTTACATGATACAAAGATTAGTATGCAACCTAAGGTTGCCCAAGGGCACATCGACATCTTACAGCATGTTACAAACAATGTGTGGTTTGAAAACCGCAATCCCGGAGAGATTAAAGAAATTTTATTGATAATTTAAAGAACCAGCTCCCAGCAGAGGCGGTCCTAGCCTGTTTGGCGTCCTGGGCGAACCACTTTTCCGATGAGGGGTTGGAGGTAGGTTGCCGGGGTAATGGCGCTTTGCATTAGGTGCTGTTGACATTCTTTTCTTTTGACAAAGTTTATAATTAGACCAGCTTAGGTTATCATCAGCCATCTCTGTAATTCTGCTGCTAAAGACCCAGGCAGCTGGAGGACAAAATGACGACTTTTCTTGACTGTGCTACTTTCTCCTACCACTCTCCAGTCATGATACAGTTATTGCTACTATTAACTTGGTCTTGAAAGTTCAATCTGGCAGGGTGTTTTTAAGCTGTTACCTTCCTACAGGGGGTTCATCTGCAGAGATATTGCTGCCAACAAATTGATCTTCCCTTTCTACAGACTTTGCCTCATCTTTCTATGTTTAATCCAGTCTCTCTCCTGTACAAAACCACTGAAGGAGCTGTTACTGCCACCGATTAATAGTATGTTGCTTTTCAACCCATAGAGTTTACAAATGGCTTCATTTTTCTCCTAGATGAGGCCACTAAGGGAGCTACTGCTGTCATTGACTTTGTAGAAAGTACTCGTGGATCAGTGCTTAAGTGTTTTCGTTTGTATGCTTCTTCATCTCAAATCCCCTATTGGTCCTGGCAGAGTGGTGCTCATGGTGAACTTGGTTCTGTTTGAGGTTTCGTCCTGTTTAACTGAGTTGTTCCTTTCTACTGTTATCACATCCTTAATCAGCCTGAGGGATTGCTGTGAATTCAATGACACGACAGCATTTTCAAATTAATTTGACTGAATTGTTTTCTTTCTAGCATCAAACTAAAATGTAACTGAAGAATTTGAGTCTGCTTCTATGATTATATTCATCTTATTAAATATTTCTGTCAATAAATCTGATCTCTTGGTCATACCTTTTAAATTATTATTCTTAATTGATAAAATATGAATAAAGAGATTTGAATGAACAAGTGTTTTGGTACCTTCACACCCAGCCGGGTTGTCCGATCTCAAATTGAAGAAACCATGTTTGCAGTGATCACAGCGTTGACCCTCCACGTTTTCCTTACAGAAACACCGACCGCTTGAAGCATCACACAAACCGCCGCTGTGGGAGCCGGCGGGGTCGCAGTCACACGCTGCAACAAGAACGTCACTCCATGATGCTCAGACTCAGCATACATCCTGACATGATGCTGCTGGAAGCTACAGAAACATCTGTGATCTCTGACCTGGGAGACATCTGAGAGTCAGAACTTAAACCAGAGAGAAAATCTGAGTTTGACTCAGTTATGAAGCACCAGTTTCAATCACAGAGGTGCTAGAACTAAAATGCTACAATCAGGAGACATTAGGATATGTTTGGAAGAAAGTCACATTAATGCAAAAGTACAAATCTGACAATGCTGATCACTGGTCATCATCTCAAATCAAGATCAGAGCTGTCCAAGTCCATGCATCCCTTCTCCGATATACCTGGTAATGAAGGTCACATTACCAGGCCTCTGCAGAGTTCAATGACTGAATGTCGATGAGGGAGTTCAGCCATTTTGTTCAGGTGTGTTGGAAAATGGATGCATTCAAAAACTGCAGGAGAACAGCTTTCAAGGACTGAACTTGGGCACCCTGTTTTAGACGCCTCCCTCCTCCAATATTCTTTATTTAAATGGATGAGTCATTGATTTGATCCAGAAGAGAGGATCGATGAACCGATCCCTGGGGCCCACTTACATAGAAGAACCAGAAAGCGAAAATCTTAACCATTACGAATTTTTAAAAAAGCTGGAACAGCAGCTTTTATTTGCACTGAAGTGAAACATTAGAAAGCATCACTCCCAGCAGCATCACCTGGTTTGATGCTGCACTGTAAAAGCAGTGAGTATGAATAAATTGCACATGATGAAGCATACGTATGCAGGCGTGGGGGTCCTCTAGCGCTCTCTGCGGGTCCTGATACAGGAAAGGTCGACAGTGCTCGCACTGAGGCCCCGTCCTGTCATGGCGGCAGTCGTCACACACGCCGCCACTTGCACCTCCAGTCTCTTCGAAGCGAGCAGCATCGAAGTGACACGAGTCTGAGTGACCGTGACAGTTACACCCTTAAAGAGACACAAGCAACGTCGCAGACATGGAGGTGAAACCTGAAACAAGTCAAAACAGCCCAATGGCTCAAGCATCATAAATGTGAAGGTTTAGAAGCACAAACAATCTATATGTCTGTATTTAACCCGACATAAAATGATAGCTGATTCATTTGTGCGGAAACAAAAGAGGAAATTAATAAAAAATTACTCCTGCAGATGTTGGGTGTAGTTTCTCCTCCAGGCTTCCAGGGGGAGTCATTGTGAAACGGCTGACATCTCTCACAGTTCTCCCCAGCTGTGTTGTGCTGACAGACACATCGGCCGTGAACCTGGAAGAAAAAGCCTCCTTACTAGCAGAACCCCTGGGAAAACCCAGAAATAGACAGCAGTCTGTTTTCCTACTAAACTCCTTATATAAGTCGAACTGTAAGAGTCAAGCCAGAGACCCAGACCTGATGAATTCAGATGAAAAGGAAGTGTCGATTTTCTCCAAAGCCAATTATTTTACTATAATTTCCCTCCAAACCAAAGAATTTACTCCTCTTTTACACAAGCAATTATCAAAGAAAGTCATATTGTTCGTCTTTTCAGCAAACTTCTGACAGTGCTATTTCTAAATTAACTTTCATTTCCACAAAATTTAGGAATGGTTGCAATCCAACAACACTTTTACTAAACACCAATCTGGATTTCTTTGTAAAGATAGTAACAGAAAAAGTGATCCTTGTCTCTTATTCTTGGTTTTCATCATCTGTTTATCGAAGCATTTTAATTGTTGTGTTTATAGTGTTTGCACTCATGTTTGAGCCGCTTGCAGGGTATTTGAAATTGCTCCCTATAGGGACAGATAAAGTCTTTCTGAATTGAATTTAGTTGCATTGCTTTGCTTGCATGTCAGGAGATGTCTGAATTTATGAATAAGAAGATTTGCTCTGACATGTTTTTAAGACCTGAGATGGGTTAGACAGGTTAATAGTCTCAAATCCATTTAGCTTGACATGGAAAACCCTCTTCTTTGTTTGAGCTGAGAAAAAAAACCTCATACTGGTACTGAACTGACATGAATACAAATTTGTCTGATTGGTGGCGCTGCTCCAGCCATCCGGGAGTCACTGAGCAGCAAAACAATTTAAACTGAAGATAAACTAATTTAACTGTGGAGTTTCAGTGTGCACCATGCCAGACTGGGTGAAGACGTCCCCACGTCCTCCGTCCACAGGGACACAGCGGCTGGCGTGTCCGTTACAGAAGCAGCTTCCCTGAACCACCATGCTGTAAAGCGAGTAGTAATATTTCTCCTCAGGATTTCTGCGTCTGCGAGCCAGCAGCGTGTCACCAAGCGTGAAGAGGCGAGTGAAGTTCACACGGATATTCGTCAAGGTGATCAGCTCTGAGGATAATTAAGACATGCATAAGCGAATATATAAAAAGTTATATTTAATAAATTACAATATGTGTTCCGGTGAGGACCGTTTGGCAGATTAAAGTACCGTTTGGGAAAAAAAATAACAACCTTTTCCATTGTCTCACCCTGAATGTTTGGAGCATATGGGTCATCTATTTCAAAGACAGGATCCAGAGCTTTTAGCACCACCTGGTGGACAAACATACCAGCTTTATCTAAACTTCTATCCTTTCCTCAGTTATTTACACTGTATAAAAAACACACACAATTTGTACACTCTGATATTAAATCAGACATATTTTTCCTGTATTATGTCATATGTTCCAGAATATCTAGTGCTCCCAAATATCCCTCAATATTTCAGGCTGAACCTAAAATACACAATAACCTTTACAGGTGAACTTAATGTGAACTTTTCTAAAAGTTTGAATGTCCAAATTGCTCAATGTTTCAATAGGTTTTGCACAACTTGCAGTTCTCTTAGTGGCTAAATTCACAAGAGGTGTTTGATTCCTGAATTAACAAAAAAGATCTATTGGTGTAAAACAATCTTTATTATCATGTTGTTCATATTTTGACATCAGGAGACCCAGATGACACCTAGAAACTGATCAACAGTACCTCACCATTGCAAGATTTCAAACAGGATGGTCTCAGATAAAAATGGCCGCAGAGTTTAGAGTCCCAGAGTTATCGGCTGGTATTAAAAATATTCAAAGCTAAAAGCTCGCTTGTTTAGAGCCACTTTTGATTAGTATAAACTAAAACATTATAAACTGAAGTCTGTTTTTCAACTTGTCGTTGCTTTAAACCTTACTTTGCCACTTTGTGGCAGTGTGATTTTTTTGAAATGGTTGGCTGCTGAAAATATGTGATAAAAATTAAACTACCTTGCTTTGCCTTGGGTTGAGAGGGGTGAATAACTAATATTCTCCCCTTATATTCAAGGTTTGGACCATTGAAAAGACAAGAGTCCATGTTACAATTCAAAACCAAAAACATTAGTGGTAAATTAAAAATGCTCTTGTCCAAGCAGAGACATTTCCTCCCACATTACAAGTTTGTACCTGAATGTTTTTTTATTCCATGAATGGAGCAAATAGGTTGGTGGAGGTCTGTTCCAATGTGGTACCTACCTCTCCACCTGTGGATGGTTCTGGTCCAGAGTATCTGCTGTCACAGACAACATCTTCAATGAAGCTGGCAGGTTCTGCAGGAACTGAAGGAAAATGAAGGGAACAATCGTCTGCAAAGTAGCGAAACACTTTCCAGCTTCGTCCAAAATCCTTCGAGCGCTCCACCAGCATGGCTGCAGGCCTGAAGCTCTGCAGGAAGACAGACAGGAGACATTCACGTCCTATCAAACAAATCAGACCCAGGGGCTCATGCAGCGACTGAACCCCGTTCATCTTTAAGTCCGACGTCAGACCAGAGGATAAAGTTAAGGATAATCCAGCCTGTTTTTGTTCATGCCCTGTTCTTTGTAAGAATTAACCTCCAGATTTCAAACTGAGTTACCTAGATCTACGTTCAGCATCAGAGTCAGTGGAGCGGCGTCAGTGGTTAGCAATAAGGCTGACAGCTCAAATCTCAGCAACCCTGGGTACGCCAGTCCCACCCAACGTCACACCTCTGCAGTCTTTTATTCTTCTTATGTTGCTTCGGAGGTCCATTCTGTTGATAATCCAGCAGGGTAATACTAATCTGAATGAAAAGACTTATCTCTCGCTCTTCACATCACCTTCTCAGCTCTTATCAGAACAAACATTTTTTCAGATAAAACTCATTTTCAGAGAGTGAGTTGTCTTGCAAACCTGGTTTGAAATCTAATCATCTCAAGGATATTTAAATTTTACTATCAACTAATAGGTATATCACAGCTTTAGACAAATGTTATGGTTAATTAAGCTGGTGAGTCAGTGGTGGATTTTAATATGATAGTCAATGGGGAGTAGGAAACCCAACCTACTACAGGAACTGTTCATTCAGTTCAGCAGAGGTGTCTAAAAGCACATTTTAAAAATCATCTGACTTAACAACCTGGCAGGAGAAGAACATTTTAAATGAGTGTCATTAGCTGTTTACCTTGAAGGTGAGGACCAGGTGGCTGAACTGGAAGACAGTCTCCAAGTCCAACTGGATGCTGACTTGATGAACTCCTGCAAACAACCAAAAGCTGAGCCTTTTATGTTTCATTCTGTCATTAATGATGATGTGCTGTGATAGGACGGCTTCCAGCTCACCGTTCTCAGACTGCCACCACTTCAGTCGTCTGTCAGAGTGAAACGTTGTGATGACGTTCTCGATACGATGGCTCTGTGGGTTGCCTTGGGGACTGAACGGCAGTCGGGAGTCACATGTGAAACATTTTTTCTCCCCCTGATGAATCAATAATCATTTTTAATTAGTAATTCAACCTAATTAATAATCAGTGGTTTACTAATAAGTGCTGAAAGGTTTAGGGTTTGAGTCTAAGAGCAACATGAAGAGGCTATAGTGTCACTTAGGTGTAAAGAAGTGACACTGACGGGTGTCTGATTTGTGGACGAGCCTGGAGGCTGGAGTTGTTGGCCCATATCTTTTTTACAGCACTAAGTATTTCCGAGCTAAGCCACGACAGAAGAGGAGAAAGGAAAATGCATTAATGGGGAGAGGAGTTGGAAAAGTTCCTCAGGCTGAAGAGTGTCAGAACGTAAAGTGACAAATCAAGACTTGTTTCGGTATGAAAGTCAGAGAATGAGGGGAGAAAAAAATGAGTTCAGCAGCAGCTTATTCAAATCCACAAAACCTGTACAGTCCCACACACCATCACACATTATTACCTCAGCATAAACAAATGTTAGTGCAGGTTAACCCACAAAAACAGCTTGAGCTTTAGCCAATGAAAACATATTTATCGTCAGTTTCACAGATCCCTGTTTGTCCAAAGACGACTCCGGCTGTGTGTATGTGAGTGCTGTCTCTAACCTCCAGGTATCCAACGATGCAGTAGTTCTGGGGTCCGTCCACACCGCAGGTGGACGAGGCTGAGAGCTGCGCTCCCCGACCCACCATCAGGTCACCAAGCTGGGGGCGACAGGAGCCGCCAGGGCACTGGTCCTGGAGGTCCTGGGGTTTTACCGCCGGGAGACAAACTGCAGAGACAGATGAGCCACAATGAGCAAATCCATTGTTTCATGAGGTACTCAGAGCTTGCTGTCTTGTTTCTTGTTTTGGAAGAGAACATGAGCTTCTGCTCCAAAGACTCTAGAAGTGTTTCGACTCCAAATATCTCTAGAACAGACCCCGTACCAGCCTGGACAGATCTTCTGTCTCATTTTGCTTTGGTTTCTGCTGTTCGGTTCTCTAAATGTTCTGAAGCATCCTGTTTGAGATTCTGGATTCCTTTCCTTCTGGGTAATTTTCTCTACCTTTATTGGAGGAACTGAGCAGGAGGGAGAAGTTCAGAGTAAAATCAATGGCTTCAAGTAGACAACCTTCCCAAACTCCCACAGTTCAATTGATTCCACTGGAGTTTAATCTTAGCTTAGTTTCTCCTCCATGAAGAGACATTGTCAACATTTCTTCAGTCAGGGATGTGATGAGTCAAACTCACCAAAAATAAAGATGAGGATCATGTTGAGACATCTGGTGGATTCTAGTTTCTGGTGGACTGCAGATGATTCCTATTCTGTTGGTGGAGGAAAAGTAGGTTTATCTCAATGTGTAGACGATTGTAAACCAGGATTGCATGCAACTTCACAATGGATTAAACAATTAAACAAAATTAAGCAGAATCCCTCTGGGAAGGAATGTAAAAGCATGGACGACACACAGAACCCCAACAACTACAGTAATTAAAGTCATTTATCATTTAGTGTCTCCTACAGCAATGTGAGCTGAATAAAATCTCATTGAACAAACAAGAAAGAAACTTTTAGGCCTGTCGCAATAAATCAATTAATCGCCATAATAAATTAAAACAAGCTTGAGAATTTCCACTTGAATGATTTATCGAGTTTTTCTTTTGTCGCTTTCTACCAAAAATGGGATGACAAAGTCTTTAGTCTTTTTTGCTGCGCATTTTGTTTACAGAGATTTCATAATTAATTAATTTCCTGCTTCTGTTGTTTTGTCTATTTGTTTTGGAAATGTACAATGTCTTCCAGTTCCAGTGTTGGATGTTTATTTAGAATTTAAAGTTAGTCATCTTTGAGAGTGCATTCTCACATTATTGTGTCATTACCATTACATTACTTGAAAACAGTCTCAAAATGGTAATATCTGTTCATCGCAATAACTTCTAGGACAATTTATCTTCCAGTAAAATTTGTTATCGTGACACGCAAACTGTACAGCTTGGAAAGGTATAGTCAACATACGAATTAAGCATTTGCAAAATTAGCAATTTTTGACTCCAATCTCACATTTAAGTAAAATGTTGAAAAAGTTTAAATCTTTAATATTTCATTTGACTTCCAAGTGCATAAATGCTTACGGTGATATTTGCACAAATGACATTCTGCCTTATAAACTGGTTACAAACCACAGGAAGCATGTTAAGACTCATTAAGTCTCTCTTTAAACACAGGAAACATTTTCATTTCCATAATTGCAACATCATCAGTAATCACAGCATTTTGAAACCGCCAACTGTTGATTATTAAACGTTTAAATGCATTTGATTTTTTAATCAACCAAAAGTCAACAACACAATAAAAACCAGAGGCTCACCTTGTGTTTTAACTAGTCCGCTATACGTGGATTTGTATCAGTTTTTAAGGTGTAAAACTGCTGAGGAGGACTTGGTGAACATTTATGTGAGGTGTAAATGTAAATGTGTTTGACGTCTATAGTTTCTACCTTCGGACAACTATTATCTAAATTTTAGAATACAAACTTTGAGGCAGTGCAGCTTATTTCAATTCAAAGCCCCAATAAACCCAGACAGGTGAGAACTAGAGGAACAGCCAAGTTAAATAAACTAAAATAAAAGCAATACGTAACCCAGAACTGAAGCTTTATAGAAACCGTACAGCATCTGAACCCAGCCAAGAGATAAGTGCAACAACAAAACCAGATAAAACCCACAGACCACAACATGATGTGGTGCAGCCACATAATGAAACATGTTTATTCTCCGGCTGAAGCTGAACTTCAACTCGGCTCTTGTGGTTTGATGGGAGAAACTTTCTGAGAGCTGGAGCCCAGGTGCAGGACTCTGGATGATAGAAACGTGTTTATCCAGCAGTGAACATTGCGCCCTGAAGGGACTGATGAACTTTAACTGGAATGTTTGGGCCTCTCCAAAATCTGACTGAACTGTACTACATTTCCTGCTCAAATGCTGCAGCAACACACAAAGGTGCATGCACACGCACACACACAACAGATTCACTGGAAATGGAGGACAACGTACCAGTCGAACCAGCATCTCCAAGTATGTGGCATGTGGATGTTTTTGCTGCAGTCTGCCGTAAATCTGTCCTCAGTCACTGTGATGTTCTTGTTGACTCCATCAGCAGCTCAGAACTAAAATCTCAACTCTCTAGTCATTACACAGCAGATTTAAGGTCTGGCTCAAATACACTCTGGACCTTTATATTAAAAAATAGGAAAAGTTAATAAAAATCTATAACAACCTGATTGTTCAGAATATTTAAGCACCAGGTTTTTAAATAGGACATTTTTTATTTGAACTGATTTCTTTAATATAAACAGGATTTAGATTTGTTTTAATTAAAATTTAAAAGTAATCTGTTAACAGTGGTGGACTTGTGACCTGTCCAAAGTGTAAACACCCCAGCAACTCTTCAGGACAGGTGGATGTAGATGATGGATGGATGAATGAATGTCATTTGTTGAAATTGCTCTGTTAAGATGTCATTCGTCTTTTACACACTCAGAAGAAGCTTTCAGTCCCTGTTCTTTGGTCGGGACCCCACCCACTGTTGCTGCACCTCCATGAAAAAGATACTCTGAGATCATCTTACCATGTGCATCCACAGTCTTCTGTCCCCCGGTGAACAACACAACAAATACCTGCTGGGTCTGAAAACACTGCAGGTCTGACCAACCAGGGCGTTTATTTTGTTCTCTACAGTGATGAACAGCTCTGATACCATCAGCAGCAGCAAATCTGAATGGCTCATTCCTGGACAGCAAAGTCTAATTGGTTGTTTTTCTAATAATATTATTAACTTTATGATTACTGAAAGAAAGAATAAAGAGAAGAGAAAATACGCTGAATTCAAAACGCGGATCACATTCAAGAAAGATCCGACCAAAGCAACCGGAAAGAGAACTGACGGGAGCAACCCAAACTGGAATGTTTCGTAGGTAACCTAATTTATGTAAAAATAACTGGGTTTTGACGAGAGTGATAACTGAATCACAACCTTTTACAATGAGAAAAACACAAAGCTCAGACAGATCAAGAGTTAAGCATCCGATCATCACGATCAGACAAGCAAGTCTGAGTCTGTTGCTGATATTAAATCTGACTTATTTCAATTTCAGAAAACTCAGATTTTCCAGCTGCAAACTTTCATGCATGATCAACGTTAAAACAAAAAAAAGCTAAAAACATGGCTTAGGGACAATAAGAAGTAGAAGGAAATCAAAAAAAATGAAACATCTATAGAGCTGAGGGAACATGTCTCTGCAGATAATTGGGATTTTACTCTGACAGGCAGCTCAGGTCTAATTTTACTCTTTAGATATTAGCCCGAGGAATTCTCTGAACTAAACGTAAATAAAACATGGTTTTTCTTTCAGCTCTCAGGAATCTGCAGATGGATTTAACGAGGAATGTGGGGTTATTCTGTAAAAACTGTGGAGCAGAAAGTGGGTCTTAGGTACAATAATAAGCATGTGCGATTTCCTAAGTAGCAACGCTGCATTTAGGTTCATTTTTGAGGTTTCTGTTACGATGCAAAGTGTTGGCTGCAGTGCAGGGGAGTAAATCACTTTGATATTCATGAAACAGAACGAGAAGATCTGCTGGAGATCAGACAGAGGACGAGTCGTGTGGCTGCTTTAAAACAAGATAGAACATCAGATAAGGTCCTGTTTCTTTTCATGCCACTAATGTTTCAGCTCTCAGACGTTGTCAGGTCATGTCTGTGTTTTTATACGCAGTTTTCAAGGAGTGGGGGGTGAAAACCAAACAGTTGAAGATTTCAAAAGCTGCATGAAGAAATTATCCTGCCATTTCTCCACCTCTCTTATAGAGAAAATGATGAGTTCAGGTGAAACGTCACTGAGATTTGCACCGTCCCTGTGCTATAGGTGGTGCAGAGCGGAAAAAAAGACATTAGAGTTGGTATAAAGTCATTAAGCTGTGAAATATATTTAGATGTTTCACTGCAGCTGTGGAATGCAAGTGTAAAAATTACACACAGATGCCAAAAAATCTGCGAGTTTAATTTGAAAACTGGGACAAGATGCATTTAAACCAATGCTTCTTCCACGATTTTAAAATAATGACACGAGAAACCATTTAAAATGTGTTTACCCAATTAAAAGAGGACAACTGAAAACTGTAAAATGTGATGTATCACCACAACGAGGCAGCTTTTAATTTAACTCCATTCTTAATGTTTTCAGATTTCAGCAATTCAAACTTCACTGCGACTTTCATTCCTGACATGTTCATCTTCTGTTGAAAAACATGACATTTTTAAATATTTTTATCTTTCTTTCTGGCGTCCTGAAACCAAACCGAAGCTCAAAGCAAACAATGATTTATCTTCAATGTATCTGACAGCGTGTTGAACCCCAGTACTCCGTGTGCATCATGTTATTACATGCACAAGTTCTTCGGGATTGTGGACCTTTTTGGTTTTATTTATGGAGAAGAAGTCAGAATGGCAACGGATGAGTTAAATTTACCTAACAGTGACCTTTATGCAGCTTTTTTCATTTAAATTTCAAAATAAAACATCACTTCTACCCAAACACACAAAACACGTGAAATTAGTTTCTTGTAAAATTTCTTTGGTTGGTTTTCAGAAGAACATCATTTATTTTTTCTGCACAGAATAAAACCTGCAAAATCGATTCAATGCCAACTCCGTTACTTCAGCAGAAGTCATTTAAGATAACTGTAAATATCTACATTTAATTTTAAAAAACTGACTGTTCAAGAGAAAAGGTTGATCCAGGGGATTAACTGCACCCATCTGACAGAATTAGTCCAGTTTTCTTTTCCTTTAGTCTGAATTATAACAACATGAACTTCAGTTGCATCAAAGACATTTGGTGTGCTACAGGGAGAGAAAGTGGCCCTACCTGCTTGAGCTGCCATCCAAACGAATGAGCACACCTGGGCAGGTAACAGCACACCTGAGACACTTGCTGCCCGAGGCTGAAGCTGTCAGAGATGGAGAGAAAAATCACTGGGAGGAACATCCAGAATAAAACTAACTAAATTATCCAACCTCTCTGATGACGTTTCTCTTACAAGAGTAAGATTGTACAGAGTAGTGGTTGGGGGAGGGGTTTTAGGAACAGCACTTTAGGTCCAATGGAGCCCTCAGGTTACCTATTGTCAGCCCCGGTTCTCCGCCCAAAATTACAGTAATAGATATCTTTAACACACATGTGTGTTTGAGCCAGGATGTTCAGAGAAAAGACACAGCGACACGTTATGTTTCAGATTTAGGTGCTCTGAAGACGTGGATCTGATATCACAGGAGAAATTCATCCTGATCTCCGGATGATGTAAAGGGGCAAGTTCTCTCTGGAGACCAAAAGGAAGCTCTGTTGGAGACAAGAAGAGGCTCCAGGGTGTCTTAAAAGAGCCCATTTTATACCCCAAACTTTGTAAGGGAGTCCACTTCTGGATAATGTAAAGCTTTGGGATGCCATGAAGGAGCCCCCTATAGGGGTAAATAGGTTGAAGGCAAGAAGGATTTCCCTGAATGTCATAATAAAGCCCACTCTGGAGGTCATAAAGTTACCACTGTCATGGCGTTAAGACGCCCCCTCCATAGGTCATAAAGGAGTTCCTTCTGAATATCCTACAGGAGATTTCTATGGAGGTTTTTAAAGAAAACCCTGCTGGAGGTTGTGGATGTTGTGAGGGAGCCCCCACCACTGGAGGTAGAGGTGTAAAAAAGATCGGGAAGACCGAAAAGAGCCCCTTGTCGAAGTTATAAGAAGGCCCTCTGAAGTCTCATACCTTATTTGGAAATGGGACCATTGCACTCCGGAAGTGAAGGGGGCGCTATTTCCTATATTATCAGCGCTCTCCCGTTTTTAAATCTGTGATATATCTTCATCTTTAGGAAGGAGTTTCGCTCTCAGCATGTACTTGTACTTCTCTCTTTTATTTACTTCAGAGCAGCTCAAACTTTTTAACAAATTCAGTAGCTTTCTGTTTACTTCTAAATCTGCTCCTTAGTCGCAACTTTTCGGGCCTGCTACTGCCTCTAGTGGCGTGGGGGTGATAACACAACTAATATAATTACATTGCTAAATCAGAATAACACAGTCTTTATTATTTACTATTAATTTCAGCATTACTGGCACCGTAAAAGATAATTATCTTATAAAACACCATATTTTTTCATTTCCTTAAGGATGTAGAGCTAATTAAATGACATAAACAATACTTCCATACATTATAAATAATATCTATATATCTTCATCAATTATAGGAGGAACACAAGAAATAAGGAGACATGAGAAACAACATTGTCAACTATAATAAAAAAAAATACCATTTGCAATGTATACGTAAGAAATACAGGAGCAGATTTAGAAGTACACATAAAGCTACAGAATTTGTTAAAAACTGTGAGCTGCGCTTAAGTAAATAAAAGATAGAAGTACAAGTACATGCTGAGAGTCAAACTCCTTCCTAAAGATGAAGATATATCACAGATTTGAAAAGAAAATAAAAACGGGAGAACGCTGATAATATAGGAAATAGCGCCTCCTTCACTTCCGGAGTGCAATGGTATGAGACTGACAGTGGTCTGTTCCCGCCCCTTTCTGTTTGCTGCAGCGAGGTGGACTTGGTTTCATCCAGCGATCTGTTATCGACGGCGGGGCTTCCTGTATGTGCACAAGCAGTTGGGGTGTGCTGTTCGGGACTGAGCCGACTTGATTGGACGGTTCGTATCCGTGACCGATGACCACATTTTTTGCACACGTGACATTAATATTTGTCACACACTAATGAAGGATAGTCAGTTGTCACTCTTCCTTAAGCTCCGTGTCTCACTCGCCCATCATAAGGAGTTGAAGATCATTACAAAAAACAAAGGAAGTGCAGCATTACACTGTGTGATCATTGCATATTGTGACGGCAGAGGGAGCTATTGAGCAGCTGAAACAGCCACAGACAGCCTCTGGCGTGTCAAGTGATGACAGACCAGAATCAGTGATGAAATCAATCAATCTGGGATAAAAAAAAATGGAGTAAGTTAGAAAATTACAGAACCCAGGATGAGGATCACCAGTTTAAGTCAAGGGGCGGGACAATTTAAAGACAGAATATTTGATGGAAGGAGACATATTCAGACATATGTTAAAGATTGTTGTTTATTTTGTTGCTTATATGTGTGTGTGTGTGTGTGTGATTGCTTGTCTCTGTGTTGCCCTGCGACAAACTGGCAGCCTGCCCAGGGTGACC